>JAMJFZ010004090.1:10530000-10542500 GCA_026225945.1 Cricetomys ansorgei | reverse complement strand
TCTTTCTGAAACAGCAAGGTTCAAATTTGGCCTGTGTTTTAGTAGCTGACTGATTTGACAAGTTGTCCAGTGGATTCTAGCCTCGTTTATGGAAAGAGACAAGAGGGTCCTGTTACACACAGCTTCTGTCACCCGCCCACAATTATGAGATGTTCCAAACCCCAAGTACGCCATTGTGTATGCTGATATAGCTTGTTTTTATTGTCTTTCATTTTTTTCAGAATAATCATTCTTCAGGCAAAACAGGAGAGCTGGCAGCTCTTTATCGTGTCCTGGCACCAGCCTAGAATCTTTCTCGCTTGCTCTGGTTGCCTCTTTGACTGTGCAAAGCATTTATCTAAACACAGGAAGGGACAAGACCATGGGCCAGGCCAGAATAAGATAAGATTCACTTTCTAGTAGATTCTCTTGCGTCTTCCCTGGATTCACTCGGTGCCAGGACTGGGCAGGGAAAAGAAATGCTATTGAGTCGCAGAGCCGTCCAGAGTAGAAGCCAATTGCTGCAGGCTCTCTAAGGTCAAAAGGCCCTTTGAGGTTCCGAAGCCCAGACATGCAGAACCCTGGACTAGCTCTGCCTGTCACTTTTGGGGAGCCTCAGCAGCACGCACTGTCCTGTAGGAGACAGAAGAGTTGTGGAAGGGCTGCGGTCTAGAGATCAGAACTGGCTCTTCTGCCCTCCACCCACCTGTGGGGCTGTGTTGCGTGTGCTGCTTGTTTTCACCTGCACAAGAGGGAGATACGAATAAAACCCATACGGTTCTTGTGGAGATTGAACAGACTTAGGTGAGACTATGAAAAGCATGAAAAGCAGCTCTCCCCTCCCGTGTAACTGGGGCCTAAGCTCCTTGCTGCCTCCGTTCTTCTAGCAAAGGGGATTGAATTGATAAAGATAGTGATGTGTAGTGGTTAGAGTAGGGACTCTAGCTAGCGTCCAAGATTCAAACCCTGGGGTCCAGCGCCAGTCCTTTTAAGTTCTCTGGGCCACCATCCTCTATCTTCAACTCGGAATTGAGATGTTTTCCAGGTTTTGCCTTCTTAGTATATTTCTTTTCTATTTTTGATCCTGAAATATTGTACCAAATAGAAGCCTAGGGGAGTGTTCATGTCAGATCACTGCTCCAGATCCCGGTAGGCATACATGTTGCATGCTCCATGTCCTCTCTGGATCCCAACACTCATCTGGATTCAGGAGATTTGTGTGAGACCCCCTAGGTAAACCTGCGTGTTCGTATTGTTGGGCCACACTGACTTCATGTGCCCCTCTTTGAGTCCTGCCACGCTGGAGTGATCTTTTGGGGCAGCAAATGTTACCGTCTTTTCCATATGAGTAAAGTCCGGTCCGAAGAACGTTAATAGCCGTCTATCTCCTATATACTACAGCTCAGTGCAACGAGCTGTTTCTGACACCAAATGTCCCACTTTCTATCACAGGAAACTAGATCTCAGGGTCCCTGAATAGGCTCTAGAACAGCAAACCGCAATTAAGACTCATAGTCTGTTAATAAGGAAGTCTGTCGGCTGGACCTGTCCTTTATCGACATCTCAATGGGCATATCAGCTCTTGGTGGCTCCCATCCTCTCTCAGTGGCTAGGCAAAATACAGGTGGTGGGTGCCAGGCATCGCCTGGCATAGCAGCAGAGTAAGGCCCGCACACTGGACTCTGCTGCACTCCGCTGCCTACTTCTCTGCTTCTTATGACTCTCTCTAGAAGTGGACCCTGAGGCAAGGTGTCAGGACAGGTAGTTTATTTGTGAGGTAAGGAAACTCTGTGTAAGGAGAGAGAGCGACACAGTAAGAAGAGACAGCCGATAGCATGTTCCAACACTGGTTTTTGTACCGAGTGACTGGAATCCACGGGGAAACCTGAGTCATAGTTTAGAACGTGTGGCTCAGAATGATCCCACCCAGGGGACGGCGGAGCCAAAGTATTTGTACTCAATCTTTCTAGAGTCTGTGATTGAAGGTTCCTCCTGGGATGCCGTTGGCAGGTGACCAAAAGCAGCTTGGCCCCTTCCGTTCTGAAATGGAATGCCTAGAGGTCATGGGTGAGCATGGAGGTCTGTAGTGGACATTTTAGCACAGTTTCGTGTGGCAGAGGTAACGGCCTTATTTGTGAGATGTCCAGATGAACGCTTTCTTACTCACTGTGACTTTCATACCACTGACAAATACACCTGCTATCGGAAAATTCCTACCATGTACATATGCATATATGTGTGTGTGTATATACATATATACATCTATGTATATATGTATACATATATATGTATGTGTGTGTATGTGAGTGTGCATATGTATATACATATATATGTATATATATATATGTATGTGTGTGTATGTGAGTGTGCATATGTATATACATATATATGTATATATGTATACATATATATGTATGTGTGTGTATGTGAGTGTGCATATGTATATACATATATATGTATATATATATGTATGTGTGTGTATGTGAGTGTGCATATGTATATACATATATATGTATATATGTATACATATATATGTATGTGTGTGTATGTGAGTGTGCATATGTATATACATATATATGTATATATATATGTATGTGTGTGTATGTGAGTGTGCATATGTATATACATATATATGTATATATGTATACATATATATGTATGTGTGTGTATGTGAGTGTGCATATGTATATACATATATATGTATATATATATGTATGTGTGTGTATGTGAGTGTGCATATGTATATACATATATATGTATATATGTATACATATATATGTATGTGTGTATATATATGTATATATACATACATATATAAGTATACATACATATGTGTGTGTATATATATATATACACACACACACACAGAGTGTGTAGCCCTATAATGCAATGAAATGTTAGCATGTTATCCAGAAGAAGTAATCAGTACACCTTGACTGTCCTTAGCTGAAAGATATGCTCAAGGGAATGATAAAGTTTGGACCAAAGATGTCTTAATGAAGGACAGATCAAATAGGGGATAATAAGAGATGGGTTATGACCACTGATGTAGAGATACAGAATGCCAAGTTGGAGGTGGCCTCTGAGGAGAAAAAGCACCAAATGAAGACTCAAGAATACCTCAGAAGAGGAAGACGACTCAGGGGAAAACTTGTGCTTGGCAATTGTATCCAGTCAGGCCCTGAGAAGAGACTTTCTAGAAAGTGCCCCAGACGGTGAGTGGCTGGGACTCAACACGGGGACAGATGACCCGTTCGACTGAGCAGAACGGCTATGGGTTTGGTGCCCTGCTCTGGTTTTCACCTGCTGGTCTCTTTCTAATTTTCATGTGAGTGACCTTGTATTCAAGTGAGCTCTGCACATAGATAGCTACTCCTAAGAGAAAGGCAGCATCGACGTGAGCTCACGTATTAGGGAAGAGACTTTGGGCAAGTTACCAAACTCCATATCCATTGATAAGAAGTAGAGTAGGTCTATGACTTCCAAAAGCAGACTAGGGACACAGTGTGGTTGTGATGGACTGAATTTTATCCCCTTAAAACTCCTGTGCTGAAGTGTTAACTTCTAATGTGACTAGAGATACGAGTTGGAGACACTTAACACTAGGCCTTAAGGATGGGACCTTTGCCCCTAGACAAGGAAGAACTCTGTCTCCGTCACGCTTCTCACGACAGAAGAAAAACCAAATAAGAACACAACAGGAAAGCAGCCGTTCACTAGGACGCAAGATCTCAGTGGAAGCTAGATTTTCTCAGGCCTTGATATGGGTTTTCAGGACCCAGAACTGTGAAGAAGCATATTCCTATCATTTAACTCTTCTAGTCTGTGGTATTTTGTTATAGCTCTGACAGACTAACTACAAAGTTAATGCACATAAAGGGATTTGGTAGAGTCCTTGGTGCAGAGCAAAGATTCATTAAGTGTAGCATCTCCCACTCTTGCTACTAATAAAACATCTGCCTTTCTAGGACAGAGGATTCTGGAACTCTGCTACCAAACAGCTGCAGATCTACATTAAGTTTCTCATGAGACACTGAGGACATCAGAAAGAAAGCTAACCACATCCATTAAAATTTTCCAATCCTAATTTATATATAAGTCATAATGATTTGTGTCAAATAATATGATTGTGCCTTTGTCCTGAGAAATTGGAAATGCTTCTGCCAACCACTTAGCCATTAGACAAACGTTTGCTGCCAAATGTTAAACTAAGTGGCTGACTTAGAGGCTTGGGTGCCTGAGGTTAGACCTGTGCCCAGAGGGGCACTAATGAAAGATAAGAAGTTCAGATTTGTTCCTTCTTCTCTGCAGTTAAGATGATGCAATTAGGAAACAGGCCAGGCTAAGTGATGTTAGGAAATTCACGGCTAAGGGTACAGCACTAAACCGATTTTACTTCAAGTCCAAGTCAGTTTTGACATATGGTCGTGCCATTGTTTTTAGAAGACCAGTTATATGTGCATAGGCATTATTAGGGAAAGAGGACATTAAAGATTTTCTTCTTTCACGGAATCTCTGGGGTCCTTATTTCCGCAGAATACTTCTAACTGGGTCCCCCCTATGGACTTCTGGAATGAAAATATAGAGCCAGAGAGAAGAGGGCAGAGAAGTCTTTTCAGCTATCTGATTATTTTTGCTTTCATTTATAATCTAATTGAATGCAGAGTAGATGGTATAAAAATCAATTTTGGGAAATAGAGCCCTCTGGGATCATTGGTGGGAGCTATAAATGGGAAAAGGGGGAACTATGAGCTGACTTCTGACATGTGGGGCGGGGTTACATCGGTTTAATTGAAACCAGCTGAAGGATTTGTCCGTTTTTAACTCATTTAAACTAGTGTTGTCCAGTAGTCCCCAGAGGGCCTGTAAGGTTCAGCTGAAATGTCCAGCGCTCTTTCCTGTCATGCCTCCTCGTCACTGATTTCACAGGTTGCATGTATAAATGGTCCCTTGACATCTGTGCCTGCATCGCAGATCAATGAAGTTTCACATCGCAGTAATTAAACTCACTTCTTTCTGTACATCCTATCACCAAGTGTTTGCTCACAATATGTTAATGTTTTCAACAAAGTAAAATATTTTTTTTTCAATGTCAGCTGCATGTAGCCCTCTTCAAGGTCCAGGCACGTGAGACAGAGAACCTACCTTCAGAAGCTCCAATGCAAGGGGAAGGCAGACAGATATTAGCTTATGGCTAATAGAGAAAGGCTTTGAAAAAGAAACCAGTGACCATGGAAGTGATCTCTGAGGGAGGGAGGGAGGGAGAGGGATGGGTGGGGGAAGGAGGAGAGAGCATTAATGGGAGAAAATTAATTGAGGAAAAAAAAGCAGACAACAGGCTACTCTGAGAAAACCAGTCTTTTTGATGTATGACTGACAGATGCATGGCGAGCGTTTGATGATGGGTATGTGGCTGACACAGCTAGTAATACCAGCAGAGATGAGCTTCATCATATACATATTTGAAAAAAAAAAAAAAGAAAGATGAAGGAAAGGAAACAGAGAAATCTCACATGCTTGAGAACATACCACTGAATCCACCCACATACCCATTCCATAATAACTTACCCGCCTCCAAGGAGGTAGGAGATTGGTCTAACAGAGTTTCTCTTTAGTACCATACCATGTAGGAAATGAACACCAAATTCTCTATTTCCGCTGTTTCTCGGGAGAATACTGAGGAATGGGCTCAGCTTTCTTGTATCAGCCCCACGAGAAGCTCACTGGCTTAGGAAAAGCAGTGACAACATCACATGTTCATGAGGTGGTATTAAGATCATTATGTTAAATGAAACATATATGATTATGTGGTTTGAACACTGTAGTTAATTAGAACATAGCTCTGCATTTGTCATATTGCTTGCCAAACATCTGTTTAAAACACGTTGGGATGTATTCCAAGTGCACCATCCCGAAAGCAGGCCCCAGAACTGTCTCCTAGTTTTTTCAATCACAGACGTAGGAGCAGGGGCCAGAGAAGTATGCACTGGCTACTGTGTTAAGGATTGCTTTGCACATCCGTGGGGTCAGTGGTAGACTTGAAGGCTTGCCTCCTCAGCAGGAACAAGGGGTTATGTGGGATGAGGTCTTCCTGAGAGTACCACACAGTCTCCGATTTTCCTCCTATTCTCCACTAACCAACTGGGCTTAACTAATGATGTTGGTTTCAATTTCATCGTCATATATGAGGTCCAAATAGTGGTACAAAAGGAATTGCCTCAGACTTGTGTAGTTCAGGGACCAACTGACAGAAACAACGTACTCATCTTTGCATCCTGAGTAGCCAGAGTAGATGTTCCGCATGCTCACCGTATAAATGAATGTGTTTATCACTAGAGAACCTATTTCTTCAACAAACATTATCAGTTGTCTTCTCCTTACCACTTGCTGTGCCAAGGACTAAATATGAGTGAGCATGCGACCTTGTCTTTCTGAAGCCTGCTGTCCACAAGGGAAGACAACAATTAAACCAGACCTTATGAAGTCATCATGGTCAGTACAGCACTAACGGGCGGGTGTCAGGAGGACTGCGTCCAGTGGAAAGCAGATCACAGGAAGCTAGCTGAGTTCTCAGGCTTACTATGTATTTAAAGAAAAAGACTGTCATACATACAAAGATGAGAGACAGGCCAACAGAAGAACTTCAGTGTAGGATCATGGCTTGTAGAGGGTAGGAAGTGTGAAATCAATGTCAGAAAAAGTAGGGTTGGAGACTTCCAAGAGGACGGGCCCTTGAACTCTCTTCAAAAGATGTGGAGGACAGTGGCATGAAATGACGAAAATCTGTGGACTGATCACCCAGAACACGCCAGATCTCATCTAATTCAAAGCAGAGCAGGTGTGGACCTGGTTAGTACTTGGATGGAAAAATAAGAGGAGAAAGAAGAGAGGGAAATCTTTCACAAGTGGGAAGTGAGCTCTAGGTAGATAGCATTAGGAGACAGCCAGCATACCGCCTAGTTTTAAGTCAACTTGACACAAACTATAGTCATCAGACAGGAGGGAGACTCAATTGAGAAAAATGCCTCCGTAAGATTGGACTGTAGGCAAGCCGGTGGGACATTTTCTTAATTAGTGGTGGCTGTGGGAGGGTGCAGCCCATTGTGGGTGGTGCCATTCCTTAGCAGGTGGTCCCGGGTTCTATAAGAAAGCAGGGTGAGCAAGCCATGTGAACAAACCAGTAAGCAGTACCGCTGCATCATAGCCTCTGCATCAGCTCCTGCCTCCAGGTTCCTGCTCTGTTTGAGTTCCTGTCAAGGATGAACAGTGGTGTGGAAGTGTAAGCTGCATACACCCTTTCCTCCCTAAGGGGTTTTGGTCATGGTTTTTCATCACAACGATGGTAACCGTAACACAACCAGTTCATGTAAAATCTGGAAAATGAAGCAGGGTGGGCATGTAAGCAGAGGATCATTATTATTCCCAAGAACGTGGTAAAATACATACCACGCCTGCGTCTCGGTTCAGTTCTAAGGATGAAATATTTAAAAACTAGCAAAGAAGGAAGCGAGGCAGTTCACTCAAACCTTCCCATGAGTGTGAAGACTCCAGGTAAACAAACACGTCAGTGACACGTTAGCGCTGGCTCCTTACCTACGGACTCCTTGCCTGTCCAGGCCGCTCATTTATAACAAACTTGGAATCTCCAGACGTCTTGAGAAAGGGTCAAGGAAGTCACCTGACTGGGTATTAGGTAGACAAGATGACTCTCTCCAGTGAAGGTTCTGTGGCCATACACGTGACCTGATCTGCGAGGATCTGGTCAAGAGAATATCTTATTTCACCCCTTCTTCCTATGAACTTTCCATAGCTTCTTAGTGATACAGTGTCAAGACCTCCAGTTAATCCGGTTTGATAATGATTCCCTTTGATAATATACTTTCCTTCAGTATCTTAGGTACTTAATCTATTACCTCACCTCAATCCTATAAGGTAGGTGCCGGGAAAATTAGTTAACTGTTATTACCATGCAACAAGGGAGCACCAGGACAGGAAATTAAACCTGCTGTGACTCCTGCTGAGCTTTGAAGTTGAGCAGGTATGGGCCTTCTCTTCTGCCTGCTCCACGTTGCTTCTCTTCAGATACGTGAATAAAACAGAACAGGCTGCGTGGCCCTAGAAGGCAATCAGAGCCATCTCTCTCTTCCTTCGAAAGCCATTTCCTCAAGTAGAGTTTTAAAGAGAAGTCTTTCTGACGTAAACGTGGTTCATTCGAGACCTGAAAGGCAGTGTCCGTGTCACGTTTTCCATGGAAATTCATTGTCACCCGAACGCATCTCCTCTGGGACTCTGCTACTCGTGGAGAGTTTGTGTACTATCAAGGGAATGGTACAGCATTCTTTAAATGCTGAGAGAATAGCCAAAAGAAACAAAACAAACTACCCCTGATCAGAATCAGATGGTACGCACTGGAGTTAAGGCCTAAAACGGAAGTGAAGCCTTGTGAGAAGGGTCATTAATCCCTGGTGGGTGGGGCCAGCCATTTTCCACCAGGGTTTGTGTTAGGACAGTATTTGTATGCATTCATTCGCAAGTGTGCCTTCTTTCAGTTTTTTGTAACACGGGTCCTCAGAAAAGCATCAGGAGAGACTTCCTGTGGGAACCTTGAGCTTCCTTTAAAATACAAGCAAATAACAAAATACCTACTGGTGTATAAGGGGAGAGTTGGACCTCACTAAGATATTAAGTGCCCTCTCTCTCTCTCCAGTCCTTGGTCAAAGAGCCCCTTCCTAAGGGACGGCGCCTCACGCAGCCTCTTGGGTCCTGTTAAGAGTGCCACAGGGCAGGAATATCTGGGATTCGACAGCTTGCCCCGTGCCTGGACCTGCCTGCCAGGGCTGCCAGAATCTTAAGTGAACAGATGGAGCTGCATTTCCTTTCTGGTCTGTGCCTGTTTAACCAGCTCTGGAGGCACCACCTAATAAACATGCTTAATAAACATGGAGTTTGCAATATCCTCAAAAAGATGCTTAGCTTGGGTGAACATATGATAAGAAAAGACCAGAGCGTTTCTGTTAAGGACCAAAGGAGACGACATAGATCTGATAGGGAGCGGACCGACTTGTTGAGAGGCGCATATAGGAAACGGGGAGGGTGGCAGAGAACTCCTGAGATCTACGGAGTTGAGAAAAGATACCGTTCCCGGGTTCTTCCCGTCCTCTCTGTACTCTGCCCTGTTAGTTTCCCGCTCTCATCTCTGCTTGACTGTTTGCCTGTTGCTAGATCTTTCTCTGTCAGTCTTCAGGCTTTTCCTCTGCATTTCCTTTATAAACACCCTTTCTCAGGAACTAGGAAGTTTTGATGTTACCGCGGAAAAACGCCAGCCACCTGTTTTCTTGTCTTCCAGTTCTCACCTTTTCTGGGTGTTTTTTTTTTTTTTTTTTAAGGGGGGGGTGATCTTCTTTGTTCTCACCTCTGTGAGGAAGAATAAACTCCAGTTCAAAATATGGCCTTGCAATGTGCCCGGGGGCTGGTTTTTTTTTTTTTTTTTTTTTTTTGTACTACCGTAGTCTATTCAAAGGATTTGCATGTAAGTGGCTTCAACAAGGAGGGGCATGTTCCTGAGGGTGGTTCTCCCAGTGGCAAGATTGTTAAGACTCCAGGTAGAATTTCTGTCATCCTTTGTCTCTCTAGATGCATGGAATATATCCATTTCAGCCTTCTTTATCTCAGCCTCATGTCCTTATATAAAAACATACAGCGGGAGGGTGGGGGCTTGGAGAAGGTCAGAATTTACACAGTACTCTCCAGTAGAACCTTCCGCAGTGACGGGAATGTTCTATACGGCGCTCTTAGGCAAGCCGAGTGCTCTCAGGTTCTTCTTGAAGTGTGGCTACCGATACTGACGAACTGAATCTTACTTCTAATTCAGATTTAAGTGACTGTCCATGACGATTAGCCACCCCATTGGACAGCAGTTCTAGAGTTATCTGTGGTCATCAAAAGAACTTGTAACAAATCGGATTTTTTTTTCATCGATTTAGTCAATATTATTGATTGCTTTGTTCTGCTGTGGAAAATTATGGCTGCCTTGTGTCAATAATGCGTTCTGAGAAGGTATTTAGGGAGAGCAAGATATATAATAAGAGAGATTCCCACACCGGCATTTAAACACGGGCCCCGTAGACAACATCTTGCTCCGTGAGGAGTAAGATGACAGGCTGAATCTTTCCTTATATATCTCATGAGTCAGAAGACCAAGAGAACAGGAGACAAATAATGCTTCAAGGGGAGGAATGAGGAAGAACACTACGAGTCAAGAAAGGGGTGACATGGAAGTTAATAAGGACGGAGAAACAGACAGCTAATGTGAGGAAAAGCTGAAAAGTAAGAGGCCAGCCAGAGCAGAAACTGCAGCTCAGTTCTCTGCAGGGAAGGGAGCCCTAAGCTATGGTTATAGGAAGTGCGATTTTCATGTTCTCAAAAAGCAGTTTCTGCTTGGTTTGGGCATCTTCATTTTTGACGGCACCCATCGTTTGTGGTGTGCTTAAGTAAATTTATGTTTTAAATAAAAACTAGAAATTAGCACACATTTTCCAAGTATAACTCTAAGTGTCAATGTTTTTAATTTTCAAATTCAAAGACAAATGAGAAATTTGACAAAGCGATACAGGGAGGGGAGAGCGGAAATAATGGAACCTTAAAGCTCAATAAATCAGAGAAATCATTAATAGAGAATGTATCAATGTACTAGAGTGAACAAAGATTTTTATTTAAACAAAACAAACAAAATGGTTTCCACGGCTGGAGAGGTGGCACTTCTCTGGCGGCTCTTCAGAGGACCATGGTTAGATTTCCCAGCACCCACATGACCGTTCACAACTATCTAACTTTAGTTCCAGAGGATCCGACACCCCCTTCTGGCCTCTGAGGGCACCAGGCACTGAAGGGGTGCATAGACATACACACAGACAAAACACCCTTACTTACACATAAAATAAATTAAAATTTTAAAAAAAGTCTAAGTTTTGTTGTCTGCACGAAACTGATCTCATTGGCAAGGAGACTCTGAAAGTACACAGGACCGGAAGGCCTTGTTCAGCATCATCATGCTGTCATAGCCCACCTCCTGTTGCTCTCATGGCTGCTCACAAACCTATTTTCTTTAGTAGAGCACATCTACAAAGACCCTAACGTGTAGCATGCAGCTATTGACACGCTAGTCCACAGTCGTGCTAATTGAATTCATAAGCAGAAAATGTAAAAACCCAGGAGCTTTGCAAACACACGTACACACTAGGACTTAGAACATTGGCCTCACTCCTGGAACCAAAACTAATATTTTAAAGGCCCAATAGCAAACACACCAAAGCTGCTTTCTAAGTTGTCCACGCGTGGAAATGTTGATATCGGATTCAAAGGCTTGCAGACGTATCGGGATGTCGAGTGTCGGCTCTGGAAGGCGAAGAATCTAGGTTGGTTTTGGCAAAGCCACCAGACGTCTTAGGCGGAAGCTCCTGATGACTCAGAACCGGTGGTGCTGCTGAAGCACCCGTGTGGCCCGCCTACTACAGCTATGGTGCAGCAGCGGCACCGGACAGCGGTGCAGCCACCGGGAATCTGTGCGCAGGTGTCTCACAAAACCAACCATCGCCTGGGCAGCACTACCCTGCGACTCAGCTGTGTCACTCCTGGGTACTCACCAGAAGGACACCGGGTCAACATTACCGCGGAGGCGCTTGCGCGTCTACGTTTACGCTACGCTGCTCACGACGGCTCTGAGTTGGAGTTGGCCTAGAAGCCTAACAGAATGAGTGAACTAAGAAACGTGGCGACATTTCTGGAAGAAGAGTTTGCCTAGAAAACGTCCCTGAAAATTTAAAAATTCTCCTCCACCACTCCCATCTATCTACGATAGTTACGCGGACAAAATTTCTAGAAGGATCCCCCCCTCCCCAAGTCTGCTGCAATTGCAGGTGGTAGCACGGTCCTCTTGATTCTTATTACCTGTTCTCTTCCTCCACTGTCCACACACCGCGGTCAAGTCTGGTGTTGGTGAGACGCTACGCTGAGGCCATTGACCCTTCCCTCTTGTCTGAGCTTTCCTACGGACATCGTGAAGTGGCAGTGGCTCTTACTTCATTCAAACTGTGGTGGCTTATCTTTTCTCCTACAGCATCGCAAATCCCCTCAGGGCTCTGTCCTAGCTCCAAACACTTATTCACTGTTCCAATTCTATTCTGCCTGCTCTTATGTGCATCTGACACGTCTAAAAGGGCAGTCAGTTCTCATTCTCATTTCGAAATGACTTACTGATTTCAGCTTTTCTGTTCTCTTACATCTTAATAGGAAGAATTAACTCTAAGTGCTGATTTTTTTTCTCAGGGGCTGTTTGCTAGAAGACTCTGTTCTCTTTCATACTTCTTGGTCGGTAGACAGCCTTAGCAGTTTGGCACTTTCACGTAGGGTTAGTGGAGAGACTGTTATTGAGCAGTACAGACTCAGCGGGAGCGGATAGAGGTTTTGTAAGTTCTTATTCACACCTTTTTTGGGAGATATGGAAGAATATAGTGAAACAAAAT
>JAMJFZ010004090.1:10480000-10525000 GCA_026225945.1 Cricetomys ansorgei | reverse complement strand
GGTGTCTAGAACAAGACCAGAGTACAGCAGAGTCTGGTTTGTAACTGAATGCTCCCGTTCTCTCTTGACACATGTTGGAATGCTGCTTGTAACTAAATTCTGGAGCCTGTGCTCTTTGCCCCATCTGCCACTGTGACAGATTCCTAACTTGTAACTGATTCCTAACTTGTAACAGAATTACACTTTAGCTCTAAAGAGAGACAGGAAAGATAGAATTCTTCACCACTCTTGCAGGTGGCCTTTAAACATCGATAGAGAGAAAGAAAGAAAAATTCACTGCCCTTTTTGGCTACCTTAGCTTAGACAAGAGGACAAGCTTTGGCTATCTTAGCTTAGACAAGCCATCCCATCAACTGCCAACTGGCCACAGCCTCCTGTATATCCTAAGCTGCTTCCAGAAGTCCAAGCTGCATGTAACCATAAGAAAGGCTGCACAGGACAAAAAAAAAAAACTTCTTGGCAAAGCCTCCTGCTACATCAGATGATCTCCAGACCACCTGGTACTGTTGACATCAGCCTCACAGATGCTCCAGAGTCCCTGAGCAGTCATCACTTGGTGTTCTAGGTGGTGGGATAGACTTTACAGTTGGCTCACATGGAAGCAAGGGCAGAGATCTCGTCCATACTTCAGTAAGCATAGTACATTGGCAGTTTCAAATTCCAAGGAGACTAAAATCACTTGGATATATCAGCCAAGTGCAGCTTTCTGGTCTCTATTCCAAGAGATGATTATTAATTCCATTTGTCTGGGGTAGGGAACAAGAATCTAGGTTCAAAAAATTATTCAAGTGATTTTCTGCAGAGAATGTACAAGAGAGTAGATGAGGGAAGGCTTCAGCTGAGAGCCGCCGTGATAAAAATCAAGGGAACACCATCTGTGGAGAACCTTCTATAGAGCGGGCACTGTACAGAATTTACTCATTCTTGATCCACCTGTGCTAACATTTCTTCCATTTTATAAATAGGGTGTGTTATAGTTTGGATTTGGATTGTTCCGCAAAGTCTCCTGCATTGAAGGCTTAATTTCCAGCTGGTGGCATGGCTGGGGGTAGTGGATCATTAGGAGAAGGCATTTTAAGAGTACCTTGGGGCTCCCTTCCCTTGTTTCCGTGCCCCACCACTCCTGCAGCTGCCATGAGGTGAGAAGCTGACTCTACAATGTGATTCTGCCACGAAACACCCCAAGCCCAAAGGCAAAAAGGTCCTGGGGATCACAGACGGGCTTCTCTGACACTGTCAGCCAAAGTAAAAATCGACGTTTCAGCTCCCTTCTCACTGTGATGGAGAGCTAACACAGATGGCAGAGAAACATATCAGTTAAGCAAACAGCAGCACCTATGGTATCAAGTCCCATAAAACGTGAGATCCTGCATATCTCAGAACCTTGTTGCAAAGAGATAGAATGTCCCCAGGGGGGGACAACAATCTACATTACTGTAGCAATGTAACCTGATTCTCATTAAAAAAAAAAACTCACGATAACCTTGTAGCTCAGGCAAGGATGGAGGCTGGGGGCTACTGTTCACTCTAGAGTCTGTTTTAAAGTGTACAAACTTTAGTACCCCAAACCATGAAGCTCCAGTAATTGTAATTTCTTCGTCTCTAGAGCTGAAGTTGCCTTCTCCCCACTGTTTCTCTGGCTGGGAAGTGTGGCAGTGTTACAGGCCTCGTTCACACTTACCTGTAAGATCTGCGGAAGGAAGTTTTAAAGCCCTAGCAGCCAGAGTGTTCTCCAAATGTGTGACTCCAAATGAGTTACAAATGAGTAGCTACTGGTATAGTTACGATCTCTAAGAGAGACACAGCTCTAACTTTCCTTGGGTAAGAAGGAAGAAAAAAATACACTCCCTGAAATTTGCATTTGGTCTTTCTCTTTGCATTTTGAAGAATTACTCCGACAAGAAAAGTACTTAACAAAGTCTTACTTTAATGAATATCCTTTAAAATATATATATATATTTTAATATATGTATTATATAATATATAATTATATATATATATATATATTCAAAGAAAGTTGAGCCTTAGTTTCAGAACTTGCTCCATGCAAGTATACTTTGTGGGATGTTAACGATTTTTGTGATGTGTGTTTAATGTCCTTTTCATCCCCGAAAGGCAGGTGAATCCTGTTTTCTGACTTTAATAATAAGTTACTTAAATTCATGAAAAAAAGATAAAATGCCCATCATCCATCACCAGGTAGCCAATGTAATTAACAGTCATTAAGAATAATAATGAACACAGCAAACTTCATATTCATCTTCTGATACAAAAGAGTTCCTCTGATTCTGTCTTCCTTCCTGGGTAGAAAAACAAAAGGCAGGAGACTTTGGGAACCCCTTAACTGGAGGTGATTATGTGATGAAGTGGCTGGCCCCAAGAGGAGCTAAGTCTGAATGGTTGGGTCTAAACATTTTCTAGGACTACTGGATTATCTGTTATGATGTGTAGGATTCATGTAAAATCTAGAGGGCAAGAGGGAGGAAAGGGGAGAAAGGGAGAGAGAGAGAGAGAGAGAGAGAGCATGTACACCCTGTTGTGTGGTAGTCATAGAAGGCCTTTTTTTAATTTTTGGAAAGTGATATGCAACCTCAGATGTAAACACAGAAAAAATAAGTTGGTCCTACCTAGAGAAATAGAAAGAACATTCTAGAGAATCTCTGGATGAAACCGGGGCATCTTGGCTGCTATTCTGTTGTTTGGATACCCCTAACGAAGCTGTCTTCAGAGATATTGCATTAATAAGGAGAATTCTATAATTCACTTCCCAAGTGCCAGGGAAGTCAGACTTGCTGCCACTAGGTAAAGGTCAGATTGAGAGACACGGGGTGTTCCTCATATCTCCATGTCAATCGCTGGGGAGGAACCACAGAATTCCCTTTCATTCAGCATTAGCACAAACAGAGGACAGGATTAGCCTGACTACCATTCTTTATATCATAGAGCAGCCATGCTGCTGGGTCAGAGATCAGATGTCTATTCTAATTAGAAGGTGATCCCTTCCCAGAGCAGCCATACTGCTGGATCAAGTATTTCTCTACAAACAAATGAATCAAAGCTTTTGCAAATGTAATTCAAGGAGGTGGCCAGTTTCCATCAGAAGCGGGCAGCTGAACTTGGCAGCCTTGACCACTTACTCGGTTTTGGCTTTAGAGTCATGAAGAATAGAGGCATAGAGGGGTTGTAGAATCTTCCCCTGCAGTTAAGGAGAGATGCTGGCTGTGTGGCAGAGCTGTCCTTGCAGGGCCTCCCTGCAAGGCTATTACATAAAGCTGTGAAGCTAACCCTTGATTGTGTTGGAGACCCCGGGATGTTGGAGATGCTAGAACCATGGGATGTCTGCCAGGGAGAGTTGCATACAGGGCGTGGAACCGGTCCACTAGAGAGAAGTGTGTTGCAGTCAACAACGCTGAAAGGGCAGAGCCACCTAAGCCCTGTGACACCAGACACAAAGTTGCAGGATTTGGGGTTTGCCCTGCTTGGTTTCAGTCCTGCTTTGGTCCAGTATTTCCTTGCTAGGCCACCATTGCTGTGCTTTGGATGGTAATGTGTATTCTCTGCCATTGTTGGAAGTCTATAATTTGCTTTTTTATTTTACAGGGGGTTACATTAAGAGATTTCCTTGAGTCTCAGAAGACATTTTGGACTTTGAAACTGTGTTAAGGACTTTTGAAGTTTGACAAAGGGCGTTTTGCGTTATGAAATGGCCACAGACTATGGCCAATAAACTACTTCTATAAGTTCCCTTGTCATGGGGTCTTATCACAACAATTGAAATGTAACCCAAGACACCTCATGATCTACACTGGGACAATATGAAAGGCATCTTGCAAGCAAGACCTCATTATTGAGGTCTCAAAATTATAGAAATGCAATTCTATACTTCATTTGCAAGGTGAAAGCTTGAATGAGAATACCTCCGGGGAAGTTTCCTGACCAAAACCAGTTCCCTAGGCTTACAGAAGTCACTAAAACCATGGTCCGAGAAGACCAGGCTGCATCTCAAGTATTCAGCAGAACTTGGCAGCAAAATCCGTGGAACTGGTTTCATAGGCACGTGAGATGCAAGAATAAGAGGATCTCGGAGTCTTTCGCTAAGGCTTCCGATAGCTGGAAAAGAGGCTCTGAGAAGCCACTGCAAGAAGCTTTGAAGGTGAAGTCTAAGTTCAAAAACAACAGAGCATCCATTGAAAAAAGCTACAGGCACAGAGTAAAGTTAGTCTAAGAGAGAGTATGTGCACTTGTGAGCCATGGAAAATGATAGTTGACCCAAGACCTACGGAGCATCGGTGGTTCTATCGCAAACTAGATTGTAAAAGAGAAACCTCTAGGCATGTCTGAAAGTCTTTCTAGATTGGGTGGAGGCACGAAGACCCACCCTAAATGCTGGAAGCATCCTTCTTGGAGTTGGAGTCCTGGCTGGAACGAAAAGGAGAAAGCAAGCTCAGGACCAGAACGCATCTCTCTGTTTCCCTGACTGTGGATGTAACGTGGCCAGCTGTCTCAGCCCTGAGTCCATGTCTTCCCTGTCTCCATGGTTGGGCCCTGAGGCCACAAAGCAAACCCTCTCTTCCTCGAGTTGCTTTTAATAGCTATTTTGTCAGGGCAGTAAGAAAGTAACAATTGCGGATGGGGTGTTGCAATAATTGATTTTTTTGAACATACCTGTGTTCATTCACTGGCTTAATTCTACTCGGTGATGGTACATAGTCCTTCTATATTTCTGGATTCATCTTATTAAGTTAATCAGGACTCTTAAAATCTGTGTTTATAAAAGATAGCAAGCTGCTTTTCCTGAGCCGCCAGTCAGATTGTCGTTTATCAGCATAATAACTGAGCTCGTAGAAGATGTGGAGAAGCGTTTCTCTCTACTCTCTTATGAGAGAGTTGTAAAGAATTTGAAGTGTTTCCTTTCTGGATATTTGTTAGAATTCACTATTGAAGACATTTAGGACTGACATTTTCTTTGTTGAAAATCTTTAATTACTAATTTGATTGCTTTAATTTAGGTCTATTTAGATTTTTTCTCATTTTTGAGCCAGTTTGGGTCATTTATGTACTTACCATGATTTGTTCCTTATGCACGAGGCATTTAATTTGTTGGCACGTGTTGTTCACGCTATGTATCTATTATCCTTTAATTGGAGGCTGTTCGTGATTGAACCGCTCTCTCCCTGATTTTGGTAATTTGTGTTCTCTTGTCAAGCTAAAGAGTATCAATTTTGTTGATATTTTCAAGGAATGAACGTTTGGTTCCATGAATTTTCTCTATCATCTCTTCTACTTCATTGTTTTCTACTGTGTCTTTATTGTTTCATCTCTTTTGCTTGCTCTGGATTTAATTAACCCCTCAATTTCTAATTCCTTATGGCAAATGTGTAGACTGGGAGGGTTCTGTGTTTCTTTTCCATTGTGGGATACAGGGATGAATCTGAGGTTGTCAGGCTTGTATGACAAGAACTTAGCATCTTGCCAGCCCTGAGTTTTCATTTTCGTTCAACTAAAAAGGTTTAAAATATTTTCCTTCTGTTTACTTGACAAATAGGTTATTCAGAATTGCCTTGTTCAATTTTCAAATATTTGGTGATTTCTCAAACTTCCTTCAGTTGTTAATATCTGATTTAAGTGAATTGTGTTTAGAAAACATTCTTTTTTGTTATTTCAAACCTTTCAAAGTTATTGGAACTTGTTTTGTGGCCTATCATATGGTTGGCTCTAGAGAATGTTTCATGCTTGTGAAAGACTCTATCTTCTTCTCTTATTGTATGGAAGGGTTATAAATATTACTGAGTTGTTTAGGTTTATGTACCCTGATTTTCTCCCTAGCTATTTAATCCATTATTGAGAGTATGATACTAACAACTCCAAACAATATCATTTTGAGGACTGCCATGCCTCGCTTAGCTTATTGGGGTACCTTCATAGTCTCTCTCCACTCTCCCTTCCTTGTTTTTCTTGATGGAAGTCTCTTGTCTGACTTGGTATATATTTATGTACACTATAATATAAAGGTCTTCCGAGTAGGGACTTTCCATTGCTGATGTGTGACTAGCTCTCAGAACAGTGACATATGCTAGTCACAAATGTATATGTTAGATGAACGAAGACATCATCATAGAAACGACTTTCTCTGATCTCTTGGGTAAGTCTAAGATTCCTCATCCTCACCATGTGGAGAAAATCTGAAATGGGGAATACTCCTGAAAGACTGAGACACACTGGGGCAAAAGGAATGGGATTAAAAAGTCTTCCTCTTGCCATTGGCCATGGGAAGAAATCTGTGCTTTCCCTCCATATTTGGGTTTGGATTTTATCTCTGGGTTTTCCTAATTATCAAAGTGCACCAGAACTAGTTGTGGGTCTTGAGGAAATAAGCCATGAGCCTTGTATTTGCCTGCCTTCTTCAGATAAATATAATCAGGTCCCCTAAACAGGGATTAATTCTCAAGTAAAGAAGATTACTCTTTATTCACCCAAGGAGGGGGTGAAGCTTCCAAGTGATACACAGATACATGTGTGCTGTCCCTTTGAAGCCCAAGAGGCTAGCACCAGTGACTGATGCAAAGATAGGTGTTTACATTTCCAACCAAATAAGATTCTATCCAGCATGATTGCCATTATCAGACACATCTTGACATAGCCTTTGAAATTTGATGTTTCTCCTACATCTCAAGGAAAACAGAGCATGTGCTAGTTGATGAGTGGTTGGCATGTAATATTTAGACACTTTGCACGTATTTGACTTGTGAAGATGTTTTGCATAATCTATGCGTTCAGTCAACTCAAAGACTGCTGATATTTTTCTTTTACTTGTAAAAGCGAAACCTGCATTTTTACACTTTTCTCAGAGATCCTGTATACAGCTGGAGCTCAGGGAATGGGATGGGACAGCAAACTGGCTATTATACTCTGTGAAGACTGGTTATAGTCTAGACAGCGAAAGGAAGGAAGGGCCCAGGACAAAATGTTGAGGATTAGGTAGCAGAGACTGAAAGTGCAGAGAAGGGGCACCCAGGGTGGCGGAAGGAGCACGGGGGTTGGGGTGGAATGGGGGGTTTATATCCAGGAAGGGATGGGATGCCTTTTTGAAGCCTGGAATTGCCTTCGCTTTGGGGGAGACTAGTAAAGAGCTTGCTTGACATTTAATAATGATTTATCAAGAATTGAATGATCTCAACATTGGTTTTGACACTAGACAAATGATTCTCAGAGCTCAAGTAACCAGGACACCAGTAACATAAAATCTGTGTTAAGAACACTCAGTGTTCTCACAACAACTATTTTACCCCAATCTGATGTTACCATGCAAGCTGGATACAGCCTAGTTTTGTTCCCCTATGACTCTGAATTCTCATATTAATTTGAACATTTGGTGTTGGTGAAATAGACAATTAGCATTGCAAAATGAAAAATTTTTTTTTAACTTTAGTTCTTCAGTTTCAGTAGCGGATTTATTCATAAGCATACTGTCTTATTTGCTTCACTGTCCTTTCATCCACCCGTCACGCATGTATGAAGTACTTATTTCATGTCAGATTCTGGTGTGCATAAAATGCCTAGTAGACCCGTTAGTGCTACTGTATTAGTTACCTTTTGTATTGTTATGATGAAAATACCTAGGGAAAAAAAAAAGCTTACAAGGAACAATGATTTGTTTTAGCTCGTGGTTTCTGAGAGTTCAATCTACTGTTTTTTTGGTGCTACGTGACTGGGCAGAACATCATGGTGGTGATAGGAAACCATGAGCAGGACAGGAAGAGGCCATGGTTAAGATACTCCTAAGACCCAACCCTAGTAACCCACTTCCTCCAGTTCAGCCCAATTCCCTAAAATTTCCAGAACCTCCAAAAATAACACCACCAGCCAACAGCATAGGCTCTAACACGTGAGCCTATAGAGATATTTCATATTCAAACCATTTCTCAAGCCTAGCCTTTAAATAAGTATGTAAAGTATGTATGTGTATTTTATAACAGCCTGTCCATGTGAATCTGATTTACATATATATAGCTGTAAATATATATTATATTTAAATTATATAAATATATAAAATAAAAATTATATATATTCTATGTAAAAAACATGAAGTGGAAAAAAACTAATGTAATAAAGTGTAAGATGTATCAGAAGTATGCATGGGGTTAAAAGTAGTGCAGTATTCATCAGGAATGGTGAATATAAATTTTATTATCTTACGCCTTTCCATAACAGAAGGCTGTACATTCAACCATGTTATTGTAGCATTCAACCATAATGATGTTTTTGTTAGGGTTTTAATACCTTAAGCCATATGATTTACACCCACTAATATTGCTGAAAAAATTTAATGTCCTTAAAATGATCATAAAAGTAAAAGACTGATGTAAACACACAAGTCTCATTGCGCCGATGCATATCAGTCACTCCCGTAGGAACAGAATGCGTGTGATGTTTCCCACTTGAAACTCTGGGGAGCTATTCTGCGTCATTCCAGAGCTGGTTCCTTCATAAATAAAGGCATTTTCCTTTCTCCTTTGTGTTTTTTTTTTTTGCAGCCTGCTGATAAAACAGGTTTGAACAGCATTGGGAAAGTTTTATATTAAAATTCCAGTGCTGACATAAGGTGCAAAACCCAACAGCTTTTTAAAAATTTTTTTTAAAAGATAACTGTTTTTCTTTCCTCAAAAAGAGATACTCATTAACCATGCATGCCAAGTGAACTTAGGCAGTGAAGATACAGACCAGTCCAGTTCCTACCGGAGGGAAGCTAACATGTTTGATTTTCTAATTTAAGAGGAAGAGGTATAAATCACAGACAACTACTAGCAAGTTCAATTTGAAATTAGCACAGGAAATCTGAAACTCCAGGAATTTCACCAAATTACCTCTTCAGAACCACACCCCACCTCTTTTTCCGAGATAGGTTTCTCTGTTGTAACTCTGGCTGTCCTGGAACTCACTCTGTAGAGCAGGCTGGCCTTGAACTCACAGAGATTCACCTGCCTCTGCCTCCTGAGCGCTGGGACTAAAGGTGTGCGGCGCCACCGCCCTGCTTCAGAACGTCTCTTGGTCCCTTGACTTAGCAGTTCAAGAAGAGTGTGGAAAGGTACCACCTGAGTGCTACAACCTGACTTTCCTCCTCTCCCTGGACATCCGGAGAAACCACACATCCTGACTCCTTTACATTGTATATCATCATCTGACCGAGCTGTAGCCAAGTGAATGCAAGCAGAAGTGGTGTGCATTCTGTTAGGTTTGGTCTTTAATGTATTCCTGCCTTGGTTCCCTGTGCACCTTCTCCATCAGTTTCTGGGTGAGGACGTCACCCAGGCAACCTCAGAAGCCTCCGACAGTCTGAATCCTTGAATAACTGCATGGAGCAGAAGCAGCCCCTCCACTCCTTCTCATTCTAGTGTCCGTGTGAAGCCTGGGTGAATTCCGAAACGCTGGGGGATGTGTATAAAGGCGGCTGCTCTACCCTCACACAGCGCGTGAGTACCCAGGAGAGTGCGGACTGTAAAGACATGTGCCAGTCTGTTATTTTTGGAGTCAGAGTCCTGAACATTGTGCATAGTATTCACGAAAATGTTGCCCTTGTAATCTCCCATTGGGAAAATTGTGTGGGAAAAGCTCCTCTGACTCCAGAGGGCCAGGCTTAAGTTGTCAGGAACATTCTGGCTCTTCGAAGAATAATTCATGAAACCTTAAGGACACGGTCATTCCACAACACAGAGCATAAGACAAACTCTCAGAAATCATAATGCTAAAATTTGGAGAGAATAAAATGAGATGGAAGCCAACCATAGATGTGGTCATGAGGGCACATGGCCTGGTGCAGATACAGAACTAAAGAGCATAAGGTTACCCTAATCCAAACCTGAGGCCAGCCTGAGCTACTTATCGAGACTCTCTCATGAGATCTAATGATAAAATGAAAGGACTGAGAATGTAAGTCAGTGGTAAAGAGTTTGCTGAGCATGTGCAAGGCCCTGGACTCAATCCCTAGTACTGTAAAATAAGTAATACAATTAACTAATGATTTCTAAAAGATGTTCTGAGCCCCTAGAGCAGCAGGTCTCAACCTGTGGGTCACAATCCCTTTGATTGTCGAAATACCCTTTCACAGGGGTCGCCTAAGACCATCTGCATATCAGATATTCACACTATGATTCACAACAGTAGCGAAATTAGTTAAAAAGTAGTAACAAAAATAATTTTGTGGCTGAGGGTCACCACAACGTGAGAGTCGGTAGTAAAGGGTCACAGCATTGGGAAGGTTGGGAACCCCTGCCCTAGAATGTCTTCTGCCCATGGAAGCCATTTTCTCCACTTAGCACTCCACCAACTATGTGGGCAGCTCCCGGCGGGTCTGTGTGCCTCTGGCCTTTTCAATCACCTTATACAGGGAAATTATTTAGAAATTTACACCTTGATTATATTTTTATTTTATTTATTTTTTAACTGTTAATTTTATATCCCGTGTGTGCATGACGTGGTGTATGTGTGGTGGTCAAAGGGTAACTTTTGATTTTCAACATCAATTTTATTCTTATCCAAAATATTTCTTTCAGAAAGACATCCTTCAGTCATTTGGACCCTTTCTTTCTTTTCCTTCTTTCCTTCCTTCCTTCCTTCCTTCCTTCCTTCCTTCCTTCCTTCCTTCCTTCCTTCCTTCCTTCCTTCCTCCTTCCTTCCTTCCTTCCTTCCTTCCTTCCTCCTTCTTCCTTCCTTCCTTCCTCCTTCCTTCCTCCTTCCTTCCTTCCTTCCTCCTTCCTTCTTTCCTCCTTCCTTCCTTCCTTCTTTCCTCCTTCCTTCCTTCCTTCCTTCCTTCCTTTTCTTCCTCCTTCCTTTCCCTTTTCCTTTCTTCTTGCCTTCTTCTCCTCCTCCTTCTCCTCCCCCTCCTCCTCCTCCTTCTCCTCCTCTATCCATTATATAGAATAGCTGAGGGTTGTCTGACTCCAAAAAGAGTCACAGCCCACAGGTTGAGAACCACTGTTGTATCATACATGGCCTACATTACAGTATTTCATCTTCTCATGAAGTAGGTTCCATTGTTATACACATTCTGCAGATGCAAGAAGTTGAGGTGCCCAATTGTTAAGAACCTTAGCCAAGCTCATACAGCCAGAATTAGACAAGAGCAGGACTCCTCACACTGTGACCTCATCACCTTCACCTTTAACCACTGTGCAGCCTACCTCCATTTCCATCCAGCAGATTTTTCTTCATTTAAGAGAATCTCTGGAAGGAGAGTTAATCCTTCAGAGGAGCCAACTGATAGAATCGCAGGCAGCTTATGTGATTTTCCTATTTCACCTTTCCTTCAGCACCTGGAGGGTGGGGGACTCACCAGTAGGGTGCTGGTGCTCACCCTCAGATGCAGCTCCCTCCTCTCAGTCTTAGCAGCTCCCTAGCGTGGCGAGATCCTGGGGCTTGGGCCATTGCCATAGTCTTCTGGGAAGGAGAAGCTAGAAGAGGGCTGTTGGCTCCGGCACGCTCTGAACAAGCAGCAGAGGAGCCTCTCGGTGGGGCCAATCTGTCACTGGCTCTATATTTAGCACTATCTGCCAGGAACGTTTCCAACTGCCTATTTTAATACATGGCGCTTTGTGCAAATGAGAGTGCTCCGCCACTCGCTCGTGGGAAACTCGGGGCATTAAGTGGTTTTTCTGGCTTATGTTGTGTTGCAAGTTGGCCTTTCTGCCAAGACTTCAAATGAGATATGGGAAAAAATGGGAGTAGAGTTTTCCCCAGGGTGGCAGTCTCAGGGGCCCACAGTTTTAGTGGCTCAAATGTCACCCAAGGCAGCTGGAGAGGAGTTGGAGATGGTCCTGGTGGAGTGACGAGAGAGCAGTATAAAAACCCAAAGGCTCTCATGCTGCGCACTCAATGAAGAGTTTCCCAGCTCCACCTCTGAAACCAGTACAGGCTCCTGCAGCCATAGCTGACCCCTGCACATTCTTCCCAGATCTTGGGCTCCTCGCTTCTGGAAGACTTTCTTGTTCTGGCATTTAGTTACGCTCATCTGGTCATTTCTTCCCTACAGCATCCTGGTGAGAGAGATTCTGTTGTTCCATTTCGCAGATAAAGGAACTGAGTCTCAGAGAGAGTCAGGGACTTACCCAGGAATGTGCTGCTCATAAGTGGAAGGTTCAGAATTCAAACCCAGGTCTGTTTCAAAGCTGTCATGATCCTACTGATCAGTTCTGTACTAACCAGTTTCTATACTTACTTCACACCGGGGTCTCTCTGTTTTCTTGTTGCCAGCTGCAGACACTGGACCTATACGCATTTTGGTCTCCAACTGTTTTCCAGACTCATTGTTTAACTGCATTTGGGAAACTCTGATCATTGGCTTTCTCTTTTTATCATTGTTCAATTTCTTTCAGAACTCTGCTAAGTTCCGCACTAGTACCAGCAATAGCGTGCTGAGGTCATGTGACCACAGTAGCCCTAGCTAGGGAGGTCATGTGACCTTGTGGCCCTGGATCTGGTTGGTGGGACCAGCTAATAAGCCTTCTGAGAAGTTGCTATGGCAGTAGAGGTAGGTGACTTTGACTAGAAGGGGACAGAATCTGGGTTTATATTTGGCAAGGGCTGCTGAGAAAGGGAGCTGCCATCAGGCCCAGCTCAGGCCCAGGCTCTCCCCAAAGTAAGAGAGCCAAGAAAATGAGGCCAATTGCTTTATCACCTTAGAAGTGACATTGCATCACAGGAAAGTACCACTGTATTCCCATGTCAGTGTAGATGAAGAAGAGAGAACACAGATACATTAATCAAAGGAAGTGGTATGGACATGAATTTGTTGGGACATGTGGGATTTATCGTGATGGCCATCTTTGAAAATTAGTCAGCCACGCCAGTTGCACTGGACTGCGGGAAGAACTTAGGTTTGGAAGATATTGGGATGGAAGGGTGGCCAGTGTTTGAGTGGCAGAGGCGACAGAGCAAAAGGGAACAAACACCCTGTTATGCACAGGAAGCTAGGGATACAGCAGTGGGCGAGAGGCGGGGTCCTGGTCCCCATTCGGAGTATGTCTGAGAAGGAAAATGAAGCTGTGTGAATAAATTAACATAGAAGTCCAGTGGGAGCTAAGTATCTGGGGCTGGAGGGCGTCTATTTTGAACATCGCACCCTGAGAAGACCTGTCTGACGTGGGGACAGTGTGGAGAATGAATGGACAGAGGGAGGAAGTGAAGTGGGCAGACCTCTGGAGGAAGGGCTTTGGGGCTGAAGAGTGCCCTGCATGTCCGAGGCCTGACAAACACCCTAGTGTGGTTGGAACAGAGGGCAGGATCAAGCTGGAGAACGCTAGGAAATGAGTGTGAGAAGTGGCCAATTATTAACCCTTAGTTTGTGACAACATTCATTTCAAAGCTTTGCTGTTTCCCTGGGTCTTCAGATGGAAGACGTCCCCCTTAAAAGTTGGCCATCATTAATACAGACATCCTGTTTTCTGAGTGTTAGTGACCGCGATTCCATTTGAGGCAGAGATGACTGAACACTAATTTCAGAAAACATCTCTGACACGAATGTAGAAGCATCTGGCCACCCTCAGGGTACCTTCGCACCACTTAAAACAGCCAATCTGGTCTTTGTCAGGGCATCTTTCTCTTCCTAGAGTAACTATGACAACGGAGTTGGATGCCACGGGTCTGCGGCAGCTCCATTTGCACACAGCGTGTGACGGGCTGAGATGCAGAGTCATGAATCACTGTGGCTTCTGCCTTTCCTTTGGTGTGAACAAATTATCTGCTCCTTGGTTCAATTCATCAATTATTATTGGCTTTGTTTTCTCTGTAACTCTTGTGACCATTCGATCAGTATGACTGACAGTCTAGAACATTGACTCCCAAACTCTAGACCAGAACGCCTGTATTGGTTGTCCATTGCTGTTATGACAAATGCCCATACATATAACAGCTAAATAACACAATGAACTAATTTTTTGATGAATTGTTTTTTTTTCATTCCGGTACAAATATATTATCTTAATTCTCTAGGTCAGAAGTCTCAGCAGCTAATACCAGTATCAGCAGGGCTGGGTTCCTTCCCTTGGGTTCAATGGAAGTCATCTGGGCTGTTGGCAGAATTTGCTTCCTTGCCCTTGCTGGACAGAAGTCTCCACTTCCTTGTGGCTGTCCCCAAAGAGTTACGGCTCCTTCCTCTATGACGAAAGCTAGCAATGGTGGGTCCCATCTATTCACATTCTAGACCTCTCTCTCTCTTTTTTTCCTTCTAACCTCATCTGCCCGAACACAGCCAGGGTAGTCTCTCAGCTTTTAAGGACTCACTTGATTAGCCTGGGCTCCCTTGGATAAACTGGGATCATATCCTTTTCTTAAGGTCTTCCACCTTAGCTGCACTTCTCATCTGCCACATGACAGGACAGCCATGGTCACAGGCTTAGGGCAACAGGTGCATCCTTCTGTCTGCAGTCACATCCATTCTTTGACCCTGGAAAGCTATAGCTTAATGAGACACAGTTGGGAAGCATTTCTGTGCTCAGAGGTATTAAGGCTGAGTTCCAGATAGGAAAGAAAAAATTTGGCAATTATAACAGATACTAAGAAACTGGTTTTACTAAAGAACACATACACCTCACGTGGGCCAACAAGGTAAAAGCAGGAAGAAAACTCAGCATCTCTAATCACCCTGTATCTATCTCCTTTAAACTTTGGGTCAGATGTTGCTTAACTTTGCATGCAGTCAGGCTGATCACTCAAGGAATGTCTGCCTGAAAACTGGAGATACTTCTTTTGTTTGTTTGTTTTGTTTTGGTTTGGTTTTGGTTTTTTGAGATACAGTTTCTCTTTTGTAACTCTGGCTGTCCTGAACTCACTCTGTAGACCAGGCTGGCCTTGAACTCACAGAGATCCGCCTGCCTCTGTCTCCCAAGTACTGGGATTAAAGGCATGTGCCACTATCTGTCGCTGAAAGGCGACACCTTTTTAAGGTTGAAGGCACAAAGATAAGAGTAACTGGGGCTGTGAATTTTTACCAAGTTATGCTCTAGGGATCCAAAAATGTGTCCAAAAAACCACCAGTCATTGACTTAAAACCTGCAGTCAGCGTGGGTTTTGGGAGCACTGGATTCTGGATTCCCAGCACCTCATACACAGATCACCACATGATGAAATCACCCCTTAACAGGGACAATTATCTGATGGGATGGACTATCCCCCTGGCAATAAGGATGTCTTCAGGGCCACCTTGAAGAACCAGAGCTAAGATAACAATCAACCATACCACAGTTTCCCAAGACTGCTTCCAACGCACCCTCTCAGCTCCCGCCCTGTGCTTCCTCTGTTTAAACCCGAAGCTCAGTCAGGCCCCTAAGAAAGGTCCAACTGCTTACTTTCGATATTCCTCAAATGCCCATTTGATTTTTTTCTTGCCTTTCCCTATTGCTTTTTTTTTGCTTTGTTTTCTTCTGGGTGAGAGGCTGGAACTGACATGTTGGAGTCCCCGGAGTCAGGCCTCTGACCTAGAACTCTGCCTGCAGACAGCGTCAACAGGGCTGGGTGACCAGGAGACTAGGTGGAGGTTGGACTTCTTCATACAGCGTGGGGGTATGGGTGGAGGGGAGTAACGTATGCCTGGCTTTCAGAGATGGACTTACCTTCTTGCCTGCCAGAAGTAAGAATCAGGTAGGTTTTCTGACTAGGCTGGTCTGCCATGCACGTCTACCCACGGTGTCAGACGGAGGAGGGACAGCAGCTGTTCTGAGTGCTTTGGAGAGTCATCTGACATAACGGCTCCTTAACCTGCGAAAATGAACCCTGCACTTGAACTTCTGTGTTGTAAGTTGGTTTGGTGACTACTCAAGTTCCTTGAGTGTGTGTTAATAGTTCTTGGTTTCCCTTCTGGGAATTACACTCCCCACACCCATAACCACATTCACACCCACAGAACGAGAGAGAGAGAGAGAGAGAGAGAGAGAGAGAGGAGCTTAGGAACAAGAGAGAGAGAGAGTGCTTAGGAACAAGAAGTCTACGGTATTATTTGTGCTCGAGTCCTCTCAAACATGGACTCTTTCTGAGGCTTGCTCCATCTATTCACTTAACTTCATTTAATTTTCTCCCTTCCCTTCCTTCTTTATAAGTTAAATCATGAGTCCACAAGAAAAACGAGAACAAAACAAAACCATCCTGCCTCAAGTTTTGCTTCTAAAGAACTGGCTTCAGTGGCTCGTAGCTCAGTTTCTTTTCTATTGCCCTGGCAAAGTACCATAACCAAGGCAACTTAAAAAGCATTTAATTACAGTTTCTGAGGGTCAGAGTCCATGAGGACAGAGCAGGAACATGGCAGCAGGAACAGCTGAGACCTCACTTCTTGATTCACAAGTAGGGGCAGAGCACACTGGGAATGACTTGAGTCCTTTGAAACTTCACAGCTCTCCGAGAGTGACACACCTCCTCCAACAAGACCACACCTCCTAATCCTTCCCAAACAGTTCCCTCAACGGGGGACTAAGTATTCAAAAGGCTCATGCCCTTGTGGGGCATTCTTATCCAAACCACCACAAGCTGGCTTCCTAATTCTGAAGTCCTTGTTTTGTGTAGTGCCTGGCCCAGAATCAGACCAGTATTGAGATCGAAGTTGGGGAAGTCCCCCAGGCTCAACTAGAATGTGTTTCCTTCTAGGTAGATGGCTAAATAATCCAAAAGAAATGTGTTTATTTGAAAAATGGGGTAGGAATTTGGTGCGTGACTCTGGAGATTTGAGCCTGTGGGGAAAGACGAGAAGAGAAAGCTGAGAATTTAAATACAGTACGTGTTCCACTGCAAACTCTTTGGGGGGTTAGGGGCTTATGCATTCTTCTCATAACTGTACCCCTACACTCGGGCAACAGCCCCATGTGGTAGATCTGAAGCGAAGGGTCATGAGATCTGTGTGAGTCAGGAGGTTCAGCTGAGAGAACTGGAGAAAGAGAGCCGGTTCTCAGTAACATATGTTCCTTTGCACTCTCTCCTCTAGCACTTTCTAGAATGTGCTCTAGAACCTCTAGAACATTCTGGGATGTTCCCCAGGATCTGAGGCCACAGGTTCTGAGTAACATATGCTCCTTTGCATTCTCTCCTCTAGCACACCTTCAATTCTGAAATGTTCCCCGGGATCTGAGGCCACAGGTTCTCACCTAGAAAAGTGATCTTTCCAGCCAGGGCTCCCTCCTTCCACACTAGGAGAGTTGCCAGCAGTCTTCTCCTAAATCAGCACATGCTTTGTCTTTTAGCAGCTTTGTGGACTCTTACATTAGACTTCAAGTATTTTTATTAATGTTATTTAAATTTGCATAATAGAAAGCCAAATAGTAACTCGGCTTATAGAAGACTGAAAGATTCATGCCTTAAATACCAAAGTCATAGAATTAGTAAAAATTAAAGGTACTAAGAGTAAGGGAACATGGCATAATATTTTGCTAAAACGAAATTCACCCAATACGGCACCAACTGAAACCAGATCTTCCATAAGTCCTCTGTCCCAGGGCAATCCTGTCTCTTGCCCTCAGCTTCTCTGTATTCAAACTCCTTCCAAACCTTGTTTTGTATAGAAGGCACCATGCTTTTTTTTTTTTTAAAGCTTTCAGCAGATGAAAATACATTCATATGTCAAGTCCATCTCTGCTTCCATTAGCTTCCTGAGTAAAGTAGATTTGCTCGGCATTAATGCTCTCACAAGTAAGCAGAAAAGCTGGAAGCCTGTGGTTCCTGGAGGATAAAGTGTATGTTGGGCTGGTTTAGAATAGGTGAGCTTGTGAGACTATAATACTATATTTATGATATATCCATCATATATACACGCTTGTTGTATCTATGAGATATCATCAAATGTAACTTTAAAAGGGCAAAAGTAAAACACTCTTAGAAAACCCATGGACTCTTAAGGGAGCCTGCTCCCGAGTCATTCCAGTCTGGAGTACTGACTCTCTCTCTATAGCTGTAGTCCTTCTGCCACACCTACGCATTGGGTCATGCCCAGGAGACTATAATTTTCTTTACCCTGGATACTTGTATATCTAACTACCACATATGCTGAACAGTGCATCGCAGAGCTACCAGTAAGCAACATTCATCGAACGCCAATCTCAACTGCTTCTTGACATCCCAAGAACTCTAGAAAATATTAATATGATTGTTTTCATGAGTTATATTCTAAAAATAAAAAGTCTTGGGATCAGAGAGTTTAGAACAGTCATACCTGAACCAGGGCTTGGAATCGATTCGAAGCTCCCAGTCCTGCTTCTCACCGTGTCCCCTGAGTATTGAAAGGTGCACAGCGCATGGGAGGTGCTTAATATAGAGGAGTTTTGTTGTTGTTTTCTGATGAGAACAAGAATGAAGAGCTGTTTGCATTGTACCAGTCGGCCTGCTCTCGCAGCCTAATTTCCTGTATAGGCAGCAAGGCCCAGAAGAGCAAAAACGAAGGTTAAAGCACACCCAGAATCTCTCATCATGTCTGACGCATGATAGATACCCAATGAATATTAATGTGAATTGACTTGACTCGTTTCTGTGACCCAACCTGGGAACTTTGTCCAAGGCTAAGAGTGAATGAGAAAATAGACCACGAGGAAAGGAGTGTGTTTTGAATGACAGGAGCCACCGGTTAGCCATGGTAACTGAATGGAGAGCTTTGACCACTCCCTATTGAGGCCCACTGCTAACTGCTAGCCTGTCTCCCTAGGGGATGCTTGCCTGGGATCAGCCAGCAGCAAAACAAGGAACTACATATCAGGTCCAGAGTCACTGAGCAATGGGAAAGACTGCAGCCTCTGGATGGGAGTTGGGGGTAGGAGAGGGGAGCCAAGTTGTCCAGAAATGACAGCATGGAGAACAGGGTTTCAGTAAACGACAGGAGTCTGCAGCTAGCCACTGCAGGAGAGCTTTGCTGAGTGGTCTGTAAAATGACCTTTGAATTCCTGGAGGGAAAGATCCTCCCATTGGACCAAGGAGAAGTCCCCTGGGATCTGTTGTAAATGAGCTGCCCGCTTTCCTTCTGCCAAGGCCGGTCCTCACATCAGACTAAGTACTCTGGGACTCCACGGTTCCTGCCTTTGATTTTTGCTAATCCCCAAATTTTCAGGCTTTTGTTTTCCCAAGGTTCAACTATGAATTATCTTCCCTTCCGGGGCGTTTGCAGACCCCTGCCCCGCCAGGGAAAGGTCCTGTTACTGGTGTGCAGGGGGACCGAGCAGCACCCAGCCGGCTGCCCTTGTGTCTCTTTGCCCACTCACCTGGGTGAGATGAGACGGGGCACACTTGCGACTCAGTCCTCGATTTCTGAGAAGCTGAAAGCGTTTCGGTGACTAAGCTCTTTTCGGAAGTGTAACATCTTTCCAAACACTGTCTGAAACGAGGTAGAGAGGGCTGCAGTGACCCTGTACTTGCTCCATCTGAGTCGGACATCAGACGTTGTACTAAGCACCCATCAATCAGCTCCCAGCAATCCAGTCAGCTTGCTATTGACCAGGCTTCCACTGCGCTTTACCTGGGAGATGACGTGGAAACAAAGGGTCAGAGTTCAACTCCTGTTCCCTGGCTCTAGTGCCCACATGAACCTGCCTGAACCCGCTGGGTGGGGGTGGGGGGTTTTATCTTCTCCCTCCCCAGTCTTACTCTGCCCTTTCCCTCTCCCACCCCATGGTTCCTTTCGTTCACCTCCCCCCCAGATACACTTCCCTTTAAAGTGGCGTTCATCTCATATCTTCCAGAGTATTTTCAACCCACGTGTAAGGCTTCTGTGTCTAATAAATTAATCTTGTTAATTTGCGACTGTAATTTTGTACCGTGATTTTGTATATTTCTTGTTCACAAAAACAGAAAAAGCAAAAGCTGTCAACCACCGTGCCCTGATTTTTAAATCAGAAAGAGAAAATCCTAGCTGCTGTGTACCACCATTCTATAACATGCTCCCAAGAAATACTGCACCTTAGTTCTTTAATTTACCAGTATCTTTTATTTTCCTTGTCTTTTTTTTTTTTTTGTTGAGGTGTTTTTGTTTGAGGGGGGAATGTTTTCTTTCTTCTCCTCTGTTCTGGACACAGGGAGAGCTATCCCTTCTGACAGGCCTAGTTTCAGACCTTCCCAATACTTTTAAAAACAGACACGTGGTCACGTGGTCTCGGTGAGCTTAGCTTAACTCCCCACACCCAGGTGTCTCTCAGTCTTGTGGTGACAGATACTTTGTCACCGCTCCTTACAGCTCTCCTCCCTAACACCCTCGCTGAAGAAGAATAAAACTAGCTGCTTCATCTTTGGAACCAAAAAGAACATCCTGCCCCTCCTAGGCCATAGGCCGGGGCTGGCCGGAGCTAGCCGGGGCTGGCTCCCTCCCTCTCTGTGGACAGCACCTCTCCCCAAACCACTGAGTCATTTCCTTGTGGGGACAGTCTCCTCAAAACCTTCCTGTCTGCTTTACCTCTGGGACTCCTCTCTGAGTTCCCTTTCCTCCCCATTTCCACCAAACTGTAATAAAAAAGCCTTTCATTGCGTTTCCTTCCTGCTCTCATCACTGGGCTAAAGCACGGTGTAGACACGTGTACACAGCCCCAGGGCTACAGAGGTGAAGGAACAGAGGGTGTAACTCCTCTCCTGCAAGGTAGCACCTGAGAATAAGCCCACAAGAATCCAGACATGTGCACAGGAGCCTGGCCAATGTGCTTGTCCCAAGGATCCTGGCGCACCCAGCAGAAGCCCAGGGGATGTGGGTCTTTGATGAATGCACTTGGAGGTGCGCTAGCCTGAGCAGCAGCTGGATGGTCTCCTTGAAGCCCTGGAGGGTGTTGTTGTGTGCACACTGAGAATTGCTGACCCCAGGCACAGTTTGCTAGGGAATCGTTAGCGCAGATGTAGGACTCTGTGGGTCAGAAACAGAAGACATCGGGATGGTATGGTTCAGTGACCAGGTAAGAGAAAGCACTACACACGGACAGAAGGACAGCCGCAACCAACACTATTCTGCAATCCTTCCACTTGTCTTAATTTTTTAGGGAAGAAGTTCTCTGTTTCTGCACACAGAAAACTGTATCACCTCCTTGCAGGCACAGTCCCAGAATATTCCAGCCACCTTTTCTAAGTAGATTCATGATCAGATGAGCTCTCTATATTGAGAAAAGTACCCCTTTTGTCCTGTGGATATTTGGCGAATGCTCATTGAAGCAAGCCACACTGACATTCAGGCGTGTTTGTGACAATAGGAATGGCTGCAGCTCTGCTGACCGCTAACCTTGTCCATTTTCCTCATAACTCTGGCGGTCATTAAGGAGAACCGTTGGGAGATGATGGGTCTTTGGACATCCTTCACGTTCCCTTCTCTGATAAAGTGTGAAGCCACATGACTTACTGATCCCCAAAGGAACCCCAGGCCCTTGGGAGACCTGCTTCAAAGTGTGTTTCCAGCTGCCAGCCTGTAGACTCTGGTGCCTTCCTCTGATTGCCCCACCTGTGTCTTCTTGTGCTGGCCTCGCCCTTGCCTCTGATTCAGAGGACTCCTATCCCAGTCCTGCCTCTCAGGCTCCCGTGGTCCCTGCTCTGTGGATTCCTGAATCCTGGATCATACACCATCTTTTCCCTCTTGACTTGATCTTCTCATTCCCACCAGTCTTTCCAAAGCACTAGTGGTCTTGGGAGCTGAGTGTGACACCAGGCTGGCAGCCAACAAGAGCATAGGGCACGTACTGGATCACAGGAACTGAATTCTGCCAACTGCAGAGGAACTTAGAAGAAGAGGCTTGGCAACGCAGCCATGGCCTTTACTGTAGCTTGGGAGACCATGTAGGGGACCCGGGTCATCAGGCTGCACACTCCTGGTCTTCTGAAAGCCTGTGGCAATAAGTTAGCCTTGTTTCAGTCCACCATTTATGCTAATAGGTTCACAGAGACAGAAGACTTCATCTGCACCATTTCTCCTCCCTTGCTGCTCCCATCTCTTCTCCTAATTGCTGCTAGCTGCTGCAATTCCCGACTGCATGAATCATTATGGTGCAGGATTAAGAAGAGTCTTCCTCCTTCAAGACTCCCGTTAGAATGTAAATACCTTCTTTTACTGTGCCCTCCTGCTAATGGGCTGCTGACAGTCCCAGGGAGGGAGCGGATTATAGACCTTGTAGCTTTAGAAACGGATAAAAATAGCTTCATAGCCGAGTCTTTCCTGGAAGGCTTGACACGTTGTGCGGAAGCCTTTTCTTCGTGTTGCTTCCTGTTAGACACCATGAGTCTCTGCTTGAATCTCGCTTGAACCGGAGGTCAGAAGACTGAGCCAAATGATCTGTTGGGTGCTTGCAGTGCACTGGGAAAAGAGGCATTAAACTAGTAGTTACATAAGCACGGGATGATAAACTGTGCTGTTTGTATTCCCCCTGCCCCAGTATTGAAAAGAGAACAGACAGTAAGCGAGAAAGTCCATTAGAAGTATGATATTGCACTTCTTTTTATAATACTTTTATTAGTAACTTGAGTTTCATACCCTGTATCTCGATAGCACTCTCTTCCCCTTGTGTCTTTTAAAAAGCACGGAGACTATTGGAGAGCTTAAGCATGGGGACTCAAGGACAGTTTCCTGAGAAAATAACCATTATGAGACTAGAAAAATGAGTTGATTATTCTGATAGTAGACTCTGCAAGAGAACCAGCCTGTGAAAAGGTCCTGAGGCAGGAGGGGGTCATTGCTATTCTGAGAGACTAAATTCGTCATCTTGTTGGTTGGGGTCTTGAAGGCCAATGTAAGCCCTTTGGTTTTTGCTGAGATGAGAAACCATTGGTGTACTTCTGAAGGAGGAGTCTCACAACCAGATTGATTGGATCCCTCCACTGTCAATCTTAGGACAGAGCACAAACGGACAAGACACCAGTGAGGAGGTGATGGCAGGATCCAGGCAGGAAGTGATGGTGGCTGGGCCAGGAAAGGGGTTGGATTGTGGACATCCCCGAAGGCGGAGTGGCCAGGCTTTCCCAACACTGAATGTGGACTGTTGGAGTAAAACTGGAAATTAGTGACTCTCACGTATTCGGCCTGGTAGTCTAAAAAAACAAAAACGGAAACAAAAAACTGTATTGCTGTGTAGAGATAGGTGAGGAGTAAGCATCACTGGAAATATTCTAGAACATTTCCTAACTGGCTGGGAAGATTTGGCTGAAGTCAGAGCAGCAGGGATTCTCCCACAATCCCTCTTAATACCTCAAACTTGGCTTCCCACAGATGCAGAGCTGCCATCCACTGGAATGGCCACAGATAGATCACTGTGGCCAGCCAGTGCCTCTGCTGTTTGCTTCGGCCTCTGTTCTGACTGGTCTCAGAACCCATCCTTGTTTCATCATCTGTTCTGATCGATTTAAACCCAATTCAATCCTCATTGTCCCTGCCAGGGCTGGTATGGGTAGAGGTGCTGCTCTTTCTAAAGGACATGTTTTTCCCAGTTTTGCACTTCTAGATGAAAGAATGCGGCTACACTCTCTTACTATCTAGGATCTTGATCAGGTTTGCTTTCCCTAACAAGTAAAAATTAAAAGGCAGGAAAGATCTCAGACACAGGCAGCAACAGGTAACAAGCTTTATTATAAGTGAACAGAGAGAGGGGGCAGAGGGAGAGAGAGGGGAGAGAGAGAGAGAGAGAAGGAAATACTCCGTGAAGAGAAGAGAGGGGACCAATATCTGACTTTCCCCTGGAGAGCTGAGGTTTTTAGTGTTCCGGTGCCCTGGGATGGGCCACGGATAGATGGGTAAGGACAGCATAACTTCTGGGAGGGAGTCGTGTCTCATCTGGACTCAGGCAGGTAGGAACTGACACCATTTTTTGTCTTCCTGTGAGAAATATAGAAAAGGGAGCTCTGCCTCCCTCTTCCTCATTATTCAGTGCTCCTAGACGATAAAAGGAAAACCTGATTGGTAAAAGTCTGATACTACCTAGGCCACGCCTTACTAATGGACAGGGTTTACTCCACAGAGCCAGAGTGTCCAGGGGTCTCTCTTCACCAGAAGTGTGCTGCCAGGGCCCAGGACCCACTCTGTGCTCTGGAGTGGGCGTGTGAGTTCACCCGGTCCTCCCTGGTGACCAGCCAGGGAACACGAGATGGTTCTACACGACAAGCTCTCCTGACACCTGTATTACGTGTGCAGACCCTGAGGACTGGCTTTGGAGGGAGTTCAGCCATGCTCCCTCCCACACAGTAGTTGGCAGTGCCTCCCCCACTGAGCACTGTGTGAGTTTCCCACTGGCTACAGATGACAGGGGAGTCATGAAACCTGGAGTCCTACCATCATGGGCGTGACCCCATTTAATCTTCAGCATGGCTTCCTTCCTCTTTATTATGCTTCTAGAATAATCCTATCTCCCTAGTCCATCTTCAGATCGTGTTTAGGAGAATGCAGAAAATGTTTATTCTTTGGGTTTCAAGTTTTAAAAGGGGAGGGAGGTTCTGAAGCGAAGGGAGAAACTAATTTTGAGAAAACAAGTTTGCTTCAGAACTCAAGTGTGAGAGATATCTGACTTCAGAAATAAAGGAGAGCCAGAGCTTCCAATGTGGTCAGGACCTTCCTTCCTGTTTCAGAGTAGGTGGCCACACATTCCAGTGTGTACAGTGGAGGTTTATCTCGGTCATTCTGTCTCCTTTCATTGTGTGGCTCTGTCAACAGGGAGCAAACACCACACCGCAATGTAAATGGAAGGTGAATTAATCAGGCCTCTCTAGAGGAAACAAATGGATGGAACACACACACACACACACACACACCACACACACACAAAGGGGATTTATTAGAGAGACTTACAGGCTGTGGTCCAGTTAGTCAAACAGTGGCTGTCTACCAGTGGAAAGGCCAAGAATCCACTAGTTGTTGAGTCCAAAAGGCTGAATGTCTCCGCTGGTCTTCAGTATACTCCAGAGACTCAAAGAGGTAGTGCCTATGAAGGAATGGACTCCCCAGGGAGCGTGAGGGCAAGCGGGCAAAGAAAGCAGCTCCCTTCTTCTGTGTCCTTTATACAGGCTGCCACCGGATGGTGGGCCCAGATTAAAGGTGGGTCTTCCCACCTCAAAAGGTCCAGAAGGTCACCCTTCAAATGATAAGAGGAAAACCCTCACAGGTGTAACCACAGGCTTGGGATTCGCTTAATCCAGATGTAGTCAAGGTGACAACCAGGAATAGCCATCACATAAGGTTTGGCCTAAATGTTTGTCAAATTAGGATGATATAGCAACAATAACGTATAAAGGAACGCTATATGGTCCCCTTGGGAGCATGCGCAAGAAGACACAAATGAAAAGGAAGTCCCTTTTCGTCCCTTGTCTCCAACTGGGATGCAACCTCTGGATGTCAGAGGGGTTTGCTGTTTCACGCAAGCCACATCTGGTCCGCAGTACTGTGTAAGCACAAAGCAGCCCTCCGGGGCACAGGCGGGAATCAGAACTGAGCCAGTAGGCACACTGAGTGTGTAGGGATACCGCTGCAGAAAGGAGGTTTGGAACACGGACTGTTTATGTCCCAGAAGGCACTGGGAAGATGAAAAACAGACTAAGCCAGGCCAGGACTTCCGTGTCACCAAGAAGCCGTAATCTCTGGGCCTGTGCCTCTGTCAGAGCACCTCTGGATGCTTCCACATCCACACTGCTGACCCTGGAAACAGGAGAGCACCTTTCTTTGCAGTGCCTTCTCACGGGAAAGCTCACCATGGCTTACACTCTGAAGGACGGGGGCTTCATGGAGCCCTATCCATCATGCAGAACACACTGCAGAATGGTTTTGGATCTAGGAAACAACAAATTGCTCCTGGTTATAACTCTCAGCAGTCAGAGATATATGTATCTGGTAAGAATGATTAATTTCTATCTAGTCAAATCCAGAGAATAGTAGCTACCCAGGGATTCGAGGGCTGAGAGATGGAGAGTTGCTGTTTCGCGCATATAAATTTTGAAACCAAGGTCTAGAGATGCACAGAGGGGATGGTTGAACAGTTATGTAATTAATTCACCAAATTATGTACTCCAAAAGGATTAAAGTGACAAGTGCCATGTTAGTTATTTTGTCACAATAAAAACAATGATTGGAGCTGGGCAGTGGTGGTTCCTGCTTTTGATCCCAGCACTGGGGAGGCAGAGGCAGGTGGATCTCTGTGAGTTCAAGGCCAGCCTGGTCTACAGAGTGAGTTCCAGGACAGCCAGGGCTACAACAGAGAAACTCTGATGACTCAGAAAAAAACAAACAAAACAAAAAGCAAACAAACAAACAAAAAAACCAATGATTTGGAGCTGGGGAGGTGGCTCAGTGGGTAAAGTGGTTGCCGTGCAAACATGAGGACCAGTGTTCAAATCCCCAGCACCTATATAAATTCTAAGTAAGTAACTGCCTGTGATCCTGTTGTTCAGAAGGTGGAGACAGCAGATTCTTGGCGCAAGCCCAGCTAGCTAAAATAGCCAAACTGGAAAGCTCTCGGCTCAAGTTAGAGACTCTGCCTTAATATGGTAGAAAAGGATCAAGGAAGATACCCAGCCTCAACCTCTGGCCTCTACATGCACGAGCACCCTCATATACGTGCGCACTCTTGCCCATTGAAGCACACACACATGCATACAGACACACACATGCATACAGACACACACACAGACACACACACAGACACACACACAGACACACACACACAGACACACACATACGTATATCCACACAGACACACACACAGACACACTCAGACATACACACAGACACACACACACAGACACACACACAGACATACATCCACACACAGACACACACATACATATATACACACAGACACACACACAGACACACTCAGACACACACAGACACACTCAGACACACACATACAGACACACACATACATATATACACACAGACACACTCAGACACACACACACACACACTCAGACACACACACACAGACACACGCAGACTGATGACTAATTCACAGTCACCCTGCTCCTTCTCACATCTGCTGTATCTGTAGTCTTTGTATCTGTTTCTCAGTCCACACCCTAAAAGCATGGACATGAACGGCCTCTCCATCTGCCCCTTTTTTATTCAGGACACCAACCAGACTGAGTCTGCGCTCTCAGAATTCTCTCCTACATTCTCCTGGCAGCTCTGAGGTAGCTTTGGTCCAATGTTCCCTTTCCATAGATCCTCCATACTTTGTCTGAGCACTAACTTTGACCCTTCGAGCCAGTACTCTCTAGAATAGACTTGTTCTCAGAGTGTTTATGAGTGTTTTAGGAGGCAGGAATGGAAGGTGGAGGACTTGTTGATCAAACAAGAGGGACCATTGGATGATCCCTCTTCTCTCCAGTCTTCCCAATAAGAAAGCTAGGATATATAAGTAAACAAATATTTTAAAATCCACATGAAAAATGAAACCAATAGACAAAACGACACCAGATGAAGCAAATACGCCTTTCCCTCTAGCTACCTGTGCTAGCAGTCTGAATTAATAAGAGCCATGTAGCAAGATAATCAGAATTATTTATCAAGCTCACGAAACATAGATTGTTCCTTAAGTGGTTACAAAAATCTCAGCGCCTTTACACATACAGCCGGATGTAGGGCTTGTATTAAGAGACTTAGCGTTACCGGTTGTCATCTTACTTAGCTGTTACGCTGGTTGTCATCCTTTGCCTTGCAGGCCTCACTCCTCGGCTGATAGATACTCCCATCAGGTGCCCTCAGAGACATACTGGTCTGTGTCTTGACAGGCAACATGCTGTTTTGGCTCCAGATTATCGGGAAAATACAGGAGTTCTCCAAGCTGTAAACACAGGGTGCCATCTATTAGTTTGGATTTCTTCCTTAACCATCATCATACCGATATGTGGTGTTTTTTCCTAAGGAGAAATCCATCCAAATACCTCTTCGGATGCAGTATCCAGGAAGTCTGGGTTTTCTCACTGGCGTGGTTGCAGACACACTGAAAACGGGCGAATCCCTTCCGTCTTTGTCTGGTTCTCTCCATCTGGTGAATGTAGATTCTGACACTCACCATGAGATAGTGTTTGCAAAATGTTGGCTGGTCCTTGCTGGCAGGCAGTATGTACTTGCAAACTGTTCAATTATTCTTTTCTGCCCGAGAACTTTTATTCCTTTTCTTAGAGAAAACTATTTTTAAATTTAAAATATTTCAAAGCACAGATATGCAACAATACAAATTCATTTTAGCACTAGAGGGTATTTTAAAAATAAAGCTCCAGTTTCAAGGTATCCCCCAGGGGTAACAGTTTAAAAATTGTTCTTTGCTGCAAACCCTTAAGGTAACAATTTATCATCTCTTTAACTTTTAGGTAACAACCCCAAAGTACATATGCGTTGTGTCTCCTTAAAAAGATAAGGCTGTTGGCTCATTTGTGCCTACCCTTTAATAACTTCCAGGTGTATTTCAGTTGTTAATGTTCTGTGAGACGCTTCTACAGATGCAAATGGTTCCTTCAACATTCTGTCTCTCAGTTTATTACTTTGGAAACGCCTCTCCCTGTTCCTCTCAGACCTCAGGAGAGTTAACAGCTTCACCCCCTTGTCGCCCTCCCTCCATGGCAACTCATAGTTTGGCTTCAGTTCATCAGATAATTAACTTTATATTGTCAAAATATACATAACGTGTACTTTCTTTTATACATGTACTTGATTGTTCTGTGTTTTGGCTGTCTGTGAGGTTTAAAAATGGAATTTCTAGTGTTTTCGTTAAAAGAACATTATACATTACGTAGCAAGTTTCATTCTGTTCAAATAAAAATATGAATTGGTTACATTCTCTGAGCCAGACACTGCTCTAAGTACTATCGGCAATTTGCAAACATAACAATATTCCTGCTTTCGTAGAACTTACTTTTATTTTAAATTTTTATTTTATTGGTATCTATGAATATGTGTATGTGTAAGTGTATGCCACATGAGGCCAGAAGAGGGCATCGGATCCCCTGGGGCTGGGATTACAGGAGGTTGTAAGCTACCTGATGTGCAGGTTCAGAGCAGAACTCAAGTCCTCTGAAAAAGCAGCCAGTGCTCTTAACTGTTGAGTCAGCCCGAGTCTTACACTTTTGACATATGTGAGGTTACACTAAAAAGAAAGCCACACTGGAGCAAGCCTCTCCAGACACTAAATCCCTGTGCACTTGGATCTTGGCCTCCCAGCCTCTGTACTGCAAGGAATAAAGTTCTTGTCTTAATAAGCTACCTAGCTTACAGCATTTTATTATAGCACCTTGAAGAGGCTGACATATATACTTCAAGATCCTAAAAAAGTCAGCCACAGAATTGGAAAAAATAGTTACAGGTCCTACGTAACAAAGGATTTGTATCGAGAAGGTGAAAAGCCCTCTTATAACCTGCTAATAACACACAAATCCCTGTCTTAAAATGAACAAAGACTCTGAAGAGATTTTCCAGAGAACATCCTCCCAAAACAGAACTGAAGGGTGTGTCTCATCAATCAACGGGAAAATGCAAAGCAAGACTGCAATGACATATAACTTCACACACAGTGTGGCTAGAGTCAGGATCGTTAATTATCAGAGCTGGCAGAGCTAAGTAGAAATGGAAAATTGTGTACATTGTTGTAAGAATAGAAATGGTGCAGTAATTTCAGAGAAGAGTCTGGTAGTTCCTCTAATGTTAACACAGAGATACCAGAAATTTGACTCCTAGGTACTGTTGAGGAAGTTTATTTTTAGTTATGTTTGAGATTGTTTTATGCACTGTTGGGAGAGGGGCTATCCTAGGTCTAGGGTGTTCTGTATTGTTTACAGGTGTTGGATTTCCATGGGGGTTGTTTAATTGCTAATGATCTGCACGTGCTATCAGTAGAATACCCGAGGCATTCTGAAAGAATAAAAACACCTGAGCTCAGAGCTCGGGGTTCTGCTGTCGATTGAGCCTGGTGCTGGCCAGGATGGTGGTTCCCTCTGCTGAGGCCTGGCAGAATTTGCACCAGTGAATATGCCTCCTTGTCATCTTTGGGTGAGTCCCTGCAGCAGCATTTAAATCGAGCATGCATCCACACAATCTTGTATATAAATACAACTGTTATTCATATCCCAAACATAGAAGCAGCTAATGACCATTAACTGATGAATAAATGCACAAATAAAATGTGGTAGATACACACAGTGGGAAATAACTAATGACAAGAGGAAGTAAAGGGTTGGTATATGATATGATATGAAAAAAAAAAATCTCTGAAAATATGCCCCTTGAAAGATGCTAGTCACAAAAGGCCCATGGGAATTTTAAAATTCCCAGGGGTTAGAGAGATGGCTCAGCATTTAAGAATGTACACTGCTCTTACAAAGGATCAGAATTTGGTCCGAGAACCTACATCTGGCAACTCACAAACCACCTGTAACTCCAGCTCCAGGGAATCTGGCACCCTCCCTTGGCCTCTGCGGGCACCCCTACACAAGTGCACAGACACACACAGATACATGTCATTAAACATAAAAGAAAATCTTTTAAAAACTGAAATGTCTGTAGACACAGGAAATGAGTGGCTTCCCAGCGCTGGGGGCTGGGGTGGGAGTGGGAATATCAGACTTGAAACATGATCCATTAAAAATATATGTAGTACTTCTGTTCAGAGTTGAAAATCTCTTAAAACCGTGGCTGTACCCACATAACTCTCTAATATTCTAAAACCAACTGAATTACACAAAAGAAAAAGGTTGGCTCAGGAGTCAGGAGGTAAGTCAAACAAAGGCTTCTCACTCCTTCCCCTGTATTAGCCTATACTCACTTGACTGTCCTGGTAAAGAGGCAGATCTACCCTGGCTCCATCCCTTCTTCTTGACCTCGGGGCAGTGAAGGAAGATCAACTAACACCAGGGAACAATTAGTTATGTATCATCTTCTCTTGGCCTCGTCTTTCTCTATGAGTGTTACTAATTTCAATCTTGTGTCCACATAGCTCCCCTCCCCAAATCAGAAACATAGACTGGTGATAATAAATTGTAAAAATTAATCTAAAACATTCCTCTTTGTTTGGATGTTCTACTCAAGGTTTCAAGCACATCATAGGCGAAGATTGGATAGCTATCAAGTACAGACTCCAGGAGATGCTGTTTATTCAATGGCTACGGGAATGGCAAGTGGCACTCTGATACTAGTTGACTTTGACAAAGATCAAGCGGTTAATCATAACTGTACAATATAAAGTCCAGGTGAAATCAAACCAATCAGCGATTTTAGCTAGAGAGAGCAGTGCAAACACTTAGAAACGAACCAGGTAAAGGAATACAGGCTTCGGGAACAGCTATAGCAATCTCAGGAGCCAATTTTCCAATAGAATGCTTATTTCATGCCAAGACAACCCAAGATTAAAGGCCTAAGATTACAGCCTGCTGTACCAATCCATAGTTATCAATAAAGGGCTACTCAATAAAGAAAATGCATTCCCAACCCCTTTCTTTCCTAACGGTACTCCAATCTAAAACTGACTCCTGTTAAGAAAACATCAAGCAAGCTACGGCTAGTATGTGGGCTGGAGAAAACCTGCTCTGCTATGGCCGTATACCACTATAGCTTGCTACAGGGTAGCTGATTCTTGTCGGATGACAATGAGTGGAACCACTACATTTTCAAACTACAGGGTAGATGAGACTGTCAACAAGGCAGCAACACAACGCTCACGGCAAGCTTTTGTGAAGAACGTCCCGCGTCCCAGAATTCAACGCAGGTCATGTTTTAGCTCCTTAAATCCTAAGCAGAACCCTACAGATATTTCCATAATTCATAAGGGAAATCTTAGGTTAGATGACAACTATGCATCTGGCATTCTCTACAGGAAGGCCAAAGGAAGTGAGGGACCCTGCATGTAGTTATCAAAACCTATTTTGTTTTCCTTTAGGGTTTCTTTTTCATAAATTCTTCATCGTCTTCCTCTTTTCTGCATTTTGGGTTTTTCGGTTCCTTCATTTATAAATAAATCCACCTTCCTTCAGGGTCACGGCCCATGTCAGCCACTCAGTCCTCGCTGGTCAGGTCACTGCATTCCAGGGTTGTTGATGGCAAATCCAGGATTCAGTTTCTTCCTTCCCCTCAGCTGTGAGCAGTGGTTGAGGCTACTAGCGAAGCACAGCTCTGGGCCTCTGTTCCTCTACACCTGTGTCTCTCTTGCTGATTCCTCCTGGTGACATAGCTTCTAATATAATCCCTTAATTTACTTTTCCATTCAGAACCTTATCTTGAACTCCAGACACATACATTTAGTTGCCTGCTTGACAACACCCCTGAATGTTCTTCTCAATTTGATTATCCTACTATAACAAAATGTCTTAGCCTGAAAATTTATAAATAACAGGAATTTAATGGTTATAATTCTGTAGTCAGGGAGTTTCAAGAAGATAAAGTCATCAATAGGTGTAGTGTCTGGTGACACCCTTTCTTACTTCTGTGTCCTCACATTGTGGAAGGGCTGAGATTCTTCTCTTGGGCCCTTTTTATAAAGACATCAGCCCCATTCATGAGAGGAGAGTCTTCATGAATTGCTAGGATTTAGATATGGGTTGAATGTGTTTTCACAGGGTTTAAGTGTACCACAGCAGCTTGAAACGGGTTAATAGGGGACCTAGCCCACCCCCAGAAGTTCCACTTCTTAACAGCATTCCCTTAGCAATTACCTTTCAATATATTGATTTGGAGTGGGGTGGGGGGGACACACACAAACATTCAGACCACAGCTCTAAAAGACATCTCCAACTCACCTGGAATGAGACCAAAGTTGTGATCTTCCCCATCCAATCTGCTGCCCTCATATGCCAGTAAATGAAACCTCTGTCCTTCTGATTACTTATGCCAAGTCCTCGGTCCATCCCGTCACTTCCTCTCCGTACCGTGAACAAATCTTGTGGTTCTATGATAAACGTAAGTGGTAATTCAATTGCAGCTTTTGGAGTCCAGCCTTCACTCTCACCAGGACTGTTGCAATAACACAATTGCTTTGTTCTGCCAACATTGGGTCGGTCTTTTGAAATGAAGTGAAAAGTCCTGCAACAGTTCAAGTGCCTGTTTTTTTCTCGGAGATTCGTAAGCTCTGCATGCTTTGTGCGTTCTCCATGTTGCTCAGCTGTGCCTCTGACCTTTGTGTCCTGTAGATTCTCTCCCATTGTTCGTCATTGTTCTCTTTGCTGTGTTAGAGATTATCAGTCATTTTCCTACACGGAAGTACCTGCACTTGGCTGTCTCACAGTCTGGAACATTCTTCTCTGAGTAGATACATAACTTTCCTAATCCAGGGACTGTACTCAGAAGTCGCCTTAGGAGACAAACCATAAGAACAACCTATCATTTCCTCATCCCTGGTTCCTTCCTAATCTCGGTTTATTGAAAGCCTTAGTAATTATGACCACTTATTCATGTTTCCTTGCTCATTATCAGTCTCTTCCTATTCACTTTAAGCCAAAAGAAGGCAGGAAATTTAGTTATTCAGTTCTCTGCTGTATTGCTCCGGATTCTCCAGAGGAACCGACTGTTAGAATAGATGCGTATCACAAAGGTGATGTGCTAGGTTGGCTTACGTGATGTGGACTGAGTAGTCCAGCAGAGCCTGTGGGCATCCCGGAGGAACGGAGAATCTGGAGGAGTCTCAGTCCCCTGGGCTGAATGCCCCGCTCATCCCAGTCTGGCACTGGGAGCTTAGAGGATTCCTGGACAGCTGCTGGTCTTCAGTTCATGTTGGAAGGCAAAAGAAGTTGGGTTCTGAAGTTAGGATGTCAGTAGAAGCAAGAGATCGTGTGTTCTTACCAGCAGTGATGGAGACTAGACAGGCTAAAACAAAAGCACTGTTTCCCCCTCCGACCCCTGGCCCAGCGCTGGAAGATGCTGCCCACTCCGTGGGAAGGATCGTTCTCCAGCAGTTAATCCATCCCGGAAGCACCCTCACAGACCTGTCCAGAGGCATGTCTTCTAGTTGACTCAAGATCCGTTCATGTTGGAATGGAGATGAATGACCACAACTACACTGTCCCAGCATCCCCAACAGTGACTGCTGTGGGTGAATAAGTGAATGCATGAGGTTAACTCAGATGCCCTCCTACCAGAGAGCTACGTTTAATAAAGACTTAGCTTTCCTCGCGTACATAAAGGTGTCTCTCCTCTCGAACACATTAGACGTGAGATACGGCAACACCAAAAGCATCCTGGTAACTGTTCTTCACTAATTCCACGCCCCACCTTCATACTCCTTTATCCCAAGAATCGTTTCTCTTAGGATTCACTTAGTGGGTAAAGCTGACGATGAGAAGGCTGACCACACTGCCTTGGCTTGGGCAGGGTCCTTAGACGTTAAACTAATCACTGTGGCCGCATAATTGCCTACAGCGTGAATAGCATCCTGGTGCCATCAGTGTAAGAGGGGAAACTCTTCCCTCTTCCCATCTCCCCACTTCTAGTTTTTTGTCTTTATCCCCCTCTTCCCTGTTCTCCTCCGCAAAAATCCTGAAGAACTGAAAGCACCAATCTATCTGTTGTTGAGCTCCAATTGTGTCGCTGACCTCATGCCAAATGCACGGACAGTCATACGAAGGAATTCGCTGAAGAGACCAAAAGCATGTTTTGCTTGCTGCCTGTTTTTTTAACCTTTGTTCACTGAACAACCTTTGGAGGCTGTGTTGTATCTATTCTCTCTCGACAGGGTTGTTCAGGGTCAAGCTCCCATTAGTGAGCCTCTGACTTATATCATTCCTCTCCTGCTTTGACATTAATGTGGGTCTGCTTGATTAGGGTAAACAAATGAATTTCAGTGAGTTCCTGTTTCCAAGGAAAGGAAGGCTCTATTAGCCCTTCACCCACATCCCCTGCACTTACCCTGGAAGTCACCTGCGCAATGGCGGTTCACACACACACCGGTGGCTTCCTGTGACTCTGCCTGGGGGGAATTGTGTAGCCGTGGGCCTAAGTCTTGCTATGCTCCAACGCATGCTAAGGAATGAGGCAAAGCCAGCAGCCCAAGTGCAGCCTTGCGTGGGAAGGGAGGAGAGTTGACAATACAGCTTTCTGTTCCATCGGGGTGACAGATCCGAGCTGTGTTTAATCTACTTTCTTAGAATGCCCTCATAAGTACTGAGGGCCATCCGTCCATGGTGGTAAACTCTCTGTGAACATCCAGCGGTCAGTTTTGATGTCTTTCACCACTTATGCACTCCTTCAACGTCCTGGGACTGACTTCCAAACTAGAGAAATCATATAGAAATTCTCTTATCAGATTCTGATTTGAAGGAACCTGAACAGAATTAGGGACATATATTCTTATTGACGGGGTCTGCCCCAGGGCTGCTCTTGAGAAGAGCAAGAACCTGAGTGGAGAATGTCTGAACCAGTGTTGCCACCTAGAAACTGTCATGGATTCATGAAGTGGAATAGGAGGACTGAGGTGGGTAAGGCCTTTTATCACTTGGCTAACTACTTGATGCCTAGTACATGCTAAAGAACTAGTACTTACTTCTTTACTTAACCTTATGGAGTGTGTAAGTTATCAACAAGAGTAACAGCAATGCATACAATCTATAGATGATAACGTGGTAAGCCCAGTACTTCCAAGAATGGTGCTCGCATAGAGACTTAACTTTATGGTCCTATTAAAGGAGCTCCACAATCAAGAGATCTAAAATTTTAGTACAAAACCAGCCAATGAAAACACCAGAAACCCACGTGAGCATCACTTTGAGTCTCTGTTAAACACTGGGCTGGCTGTGCAGGGCAATTGCACTATGGTCTTCAAAGAATGAGGGAAGTCGTGTGTTTGCACGGGGGTGAGAGGATTCGAACTCTGACCTGACGTAGTGGGAGACTCTGATCACAGATGATCATGTGGAACATTTAGCATAGATCTCTGAAATGTCACACCTTACAGACAGAACAAACTGCCCTTGGAGTTACAGCTACTTCAGCCTCAACAGACAAGTTTAAGAAAACATTCTCAAGAAGAAAACATGATGGGGCTGGAGAGGCGGCTCTGCACTTCCAGAGGACCTGTGTTCGGTCTTCTCGTAAACGCCGGGACTCACACTTGTACTGAAGCCAAATGTGCAGGTTTTACTGCAAGGATGACTGTGCTTCTGTTTACATTTTTACAATCCCTTTTCCTGACAGTTGGAAATAGTCGATTTTCTCGCGCTGTTCTGCAGTCACGTTTTCTTTATCACACATCATTTATTGAATAAACCATTCCAGTAAAGCGTCCGCGACACTGCCTCTGTCCTGTGTACGTACTCAAACATCTCATTGTGAACTTTTTTCCTCTCTCTCTGTGACAACACCACATAAACTTAATTGCTGTCTTTATTTCCTTCCCGTTTTTATGATAAATCGCTCTGACAGGGTTTGAAAGGATTTGTTTTAGCTAATAGTCCGTCACAGGAAATCAAGGCTGCAGAAGCTGGAACCCACTGGTCACATTGTGTGCACAATGAGGAGAGGACAACATATGCATGCTTCCCATCTTCCTTCCTCTGCTTGAGTAGTCCAGGACCTGCTGCTCAGGGAAGGCTCCTCCTACCCACAATTAAACTGAAAATTTCCGCACAAATTAATGTCACTAATAAAATCTCCCACTGGTGGCCCAGAGGTTTGTCTCCTAGGGGATTGTAGATCCTGCCACGTTGACAACACTCACACCACGATTACCTTAGGTTTAGTTAAGTTTTATGTCTAGTGAGAGTAAATATCCCTGTCAGGTAGAAACAAGCACATACCCCATCCGAAGGACAAACTTTACAACCTACTTACAAATGTTGTCATTAAAGCTTCAGGGTGCATGCGCACATCGTAAACACAGGACACACATAACCATGAGTGAGCCTTGGTAGAAGTAGCAAACCACAAAAATCATACCTGCAAAGATTCTGGTTATTAGAATTATCAGAAACCAAATACATAAGGGAAAATTAAAATATTAATTAATTAATAGATAGGCAGCAATAAATTTGGAGAGAGAAAGAACTCTGGAAAGGGCCTTGCAGACATGAAAGGCAGTAACTGGAAGCAGACTATGGACAGGCGAGATTAATATTCCATTAGACACAATGAAAGAAACAGCTGTTGACCTGGAAAGTGAAGCTAAAGAAGCATGTAGGGCACATGCGAGAAATGGGGAAAAGATCGGAAAATGCAGAGATCGGAATGAGTGAGTCCAACACGGGTACAATCTGAGCTCTAAGAAGAAATAAGAACGAGGGAGAGCCAGTGCTAAAACACGCAGCGACTAGTGTTTCCCAGAAGGGTTAAGGACATTAAGAATGATGAATCACCCAAAGTGACAGACAGCAACAAGGAAAGGAAATAGACAGCGGAGGGACAGACTGGAGACGCGGGGAAGGTAGCAGAAGCAGGCAAAGGGAAAAAAGAAAAAGCAATAAACAAAAAGCCCGGACCCAAAACATCTCCAGGGACGTGGCTGACTCTTCAGCAACCACAGCGGCAGTGAGCAAAACAGAAAGTACACTTTCAAAGCCCAGAAAGAACACAGGCTGAATTCCATACCCAGCAATACAATCTTTCAAATCCAGACACCCTCACATAGAAACTCGGACACATTTACTACCAGCTCATTCACAGCAGACTTCTAAGGGCAGTTCTCCTTTCTAACGTCAGGAAGATTTGTGACCCACAAAGACGGGACGCATGAATGTCGACTGTGCCCAGTGATAACACTGATGTCTAACTTGTGAGGCTTCGGCATCAAGAGGGTTTTACATGGAAGTTGGAGTAGCCACTGATTGGCAAGGTACAGAAGGAGAATAAAGCTATAGAAATTTAAATTTTAATTATGTATGCTAAAATTTTCAAGATAATCACTAAAGTGGTAGAAACCAATGTTGATGTCTTCATTATTACTGTGATTAGGATTATGCTCCAGGGATCTTATAGAAAGAAGAGAAGAGAATCACAGAACAACACATACACTTAAACACAGACTAAGGGGGGGAGGGGGGATTCCGTAATCAAGTCAGTTTTGAAGTCAACATATTTCCTGATCGATACTTCTGTTTTCTTCTCAGAGACATTTAAAATCCCTAGCTGGGGGCCGTAGGTTTGTAGTCCTTCCTGTGTTTATTTGCCACGAGAACCTTTACACACGGACTAGCCCTTAACACATTGGGACTTTCAAGTAGAAATCTACTTTCAAATAGAATCTACAAGAAGTTAAGTGACTAATAGAACCACCCGAGCTTCAAGAGAACAGCAGAGAGCCTTAAAAGGATCTCAGTCAAGGGAGAGTTAAAAATGCTGTTGTCCCGTGATACGAGGACGGGGACACATGTACACACTGCAAGCTGTTAAACTGCAAGAAATAATGAAGACTCCGCCTAGCAAATAGGTTGATGAGCTACAGTCGCGGGGCTGTTGGACCATCTGGGAACGTGGCCAAGCAACTCTGGGGAGCAGACTTGGCATTGGTTGTGGCTTTGTGTTCTTTATGAGCGAAAAAAAGATTAATGCATTCAGTAAGTCATAATATATTACCTAGGAACCATATTGCCAGTTAAAATTCTACTTGCGAGCAGCTGTGCGGTTCTAACACAGCTCTCACCTGAACCGTAGAGTGCCGCCCTTCGTGACCAAATGGGATAGAAACTATCTTCTCAGCCATTTCAGTGTTTCAAAAATTTCTCCCCAAATGGCAAGTTTGTGATATTTTTCATTATAATGGAATCTTATTCATCTGTTCTAAACACAGCTGTTTGGTTACAGAGTGACAGGAAATAATCACACAGCCAAGAAGCTGAGACAAGAGAAATCTGAGTTTCAGGCCAACCTGGGCTACATAATGAGATCTAAAAAAGAAAGCAGAAAAAGAACAACAGCAAAACCAGCATTGTGGAGCTATCTAGCTCATTCAGGGGAGTGCCAGCCACACATGCATGAGGTCCTGAGTTTCCCAGAATCCACAAGAAGAAGGCAGATGTGGTAGCGCACGCTCACAACCCCAGCACTGAAAAAGGAGAGACAGGTGGATCCCTGGGATTTGTTGGTCAGCCAGCCTAGACAACTCAGTGAGCTCCAGGCCAGAGTACACACATACATTTGTGTGCACGTACACACACACATACACAGAGACACACACACACACACGCACACACACAGACACACACACACACACAGAGACACACACACACAGAGACACACACACACACACAGACACACACACACAGACACACGCACATATACACTCGTGTGCGTGTACACACACATACACACACAGACACACAGACACACAGACACACACACACACACACACAGACACACAATTTAAAATTTTGAGTTATTTGAATATGTCCAAGCATAGGTGAAGGTGAAATGTATCTAGCAGGCAAGTTTTCTCATTTTATGCTATTTAGAATATAAGGTGCTGTTTTTAAAATCTGTAATGCTTAAATTGAACATTTTGATATCATTTAATGCCCTGGTGCTTTATGTAACTGTGTGCCCTGGGCTGGGTTTCTGTGAAATCTCCAGGCCTTCATCTTCACAGTCCTCAAAGACTTTGACAGGCAGCTAGGAGACACGCCCTTGACCTGCTTCTCGTGTGTCGGAAGTCCCTCCTGCCGGCTTCTCTTGCTCTCCAAATCCCGAAGGGTGCAAGCCTACCTCTCCTGCCAGGCTTCCTTCGACAATCGTAGCCCACCTCAACCCTTTCCCGCCCCTGGCCTCCCGGAGCCACCCTTCTGCTGCTCTTCTACCCAGAGGCCCTCACATCCACTGTGTGTATGGTCCCTACGCACTAACCTCATCGTCTCCCAACAAGAGCAGCCTGGGGGCAAACCCGAGCCTCGCGTTCATGATTTCTACTGAGGTCGGCGAGTCTACAGCCCACCCTTTCTGATAAAGTGACTAGTGCAAGAATCAGCGTTCATCTGTTTAGAAACCCACTACTCAGGCAGCTCCCCGACCACAGCAGGGGCCCCAGTTGTCTGTGACTTAGCGGTTACTTGTATGTCGCCTGCGTTCAAGACTTTAAGTAGACGCCAGACTCTCGCAGTCCTTGTTTCTTATTTGTGCGCCTTGTTAGACTGAAGGCAGAATAAAGACTCTTCCAGGGCTCTGTTTGTGACAAGTAACTGCTGTGAAGGATGGAGAAGGAGAAGACAGACAGGCAGTGGGGCTATGGCACCCTTGGAGTCTTCTACCCCACGCCCAGTCCCCAGCCCACCACGCCTTCATATGGTTTCTCTCGAAGCTCTTCCCCCAAGTTTATATCCTTAAAGATCTGCTTTGAAGACGGGGATTTAGAAACGTGTGGTTAGCCTTGCCCCAACGCTTTGCAAAGTCAACAGGAGGCATTTTGATGATAGCTATTTGTTCTCAACGGATGGTGAGTTTGCAGAAAATTAGAGATGGGAAATTGCCAACTCTGCGCTGCAAGGGCTGGCTGAAGTATGCTGACTGCTAATGTGTGGCCTGAATGGGCCGGCAGACAGTCTGATGCGGCTCTGCTGCCTGGCTCCTCCTCAGAGCAGGACTGCAGTGGATGGCGCAGCTCACGGAGCACACCGTAGCACCCGCACTGCACCGGCGTCTGGGGAATTTCATTCAGCGGTTGTGTTTGCATGGGAACGGGCAATTATCTAGAGCAAGAGCCTTAGCTGGTTTCTGTTAACATCACCGCAGAGTCTTCCAATTATTTGCATCCTTTGAGATGCTCAGAAGTCCTCCTAGATGACGCATGGGACTCAGTTCATAAAAACCTTAGTTTATCAAATTGGTAAATTGTGGAGACAAATTCTTTAATAAGACATGTATTTATTTACTATGTATTTGTGAGTGCCCGCACGTATGTCAGTGTTGGTGGAGGCCAGATAAGAGTGCGGGTTCTCCATTGGAGTTACAGATGGTTATGAGCTGCCATGTGGGTGCTGGTAATTGAATCCAGGTCCTCTAGAAGATCAGTGCTCTTAATTGCTGAGCCATCTTTCTTGCTCTGAGATGGATTCTTTTTAACCACAAAATGATGCTATGATCAGTTTCAGGATGCCCCTTATTAGACAATCGTTTACCTAGTGACTGTAATATCATGTTTTTCTAGACTTCCAGATCTTGGCTACAATACAGCACCATGGTGATTAAAGAGCCAGTGCTTTGACGTCAGCCAAGAACCAGGTGGGAAGCCAGGCTCTGTCTTTTGTTTACAGTGTATTTGGATTAATTCTGATCTTCTGAAAAATAAGCCAAACGGCTCTTTGAGGACTGAGCACCATACTATGGCTTGTAACACAGTGAGACGCAATAGATTGGTGAGCAGTTCTCACTCATGCGTTAGTAGAGTATACGAAGGTGTCTCACCCACATTGGATTTAAAAGTATCTCGTTTATTTTGCTCAATGTGTGATCTGCTTTCACTGCTGTGTGGCTTCTCCCCTTTAAGAATCCAACCCGCTGGGTTTCCTGCTGCTTTTTATTACTTCTGTTGTATTCCAGGACTTTCTCTCGCCCACCCATCCTAGAGCATGGGTGAACTACCAGATCACACCGGCTCTAGGTGCGGATCCTGAAACTAAAGGGAACTACCCTAAAATGATGATTCTCAAAGGTAGTCTGTGGACCTCTGTCAGAATCTTCTGGTTAAAATGCAGATTCTCGGGCCCAGCCCCAGGGCTCCTGGTAGAGTTACAGTGAGGAGGAGAGGAGAGTGTACATTGTAATGCTCCCTGCCCCATTATTCAGATATGAACTAAATACCCTTTGAGAAGTTTTTAAGCTTGGTCAGTTGGACTGGCCCGCAGGTGCTCGCTAAGGACAGAGGTTCATGGGCCCATTTGGAACACGTGATAGGGAAGGCTGAGGATACTTAAGAAACTTAAGAAATCCCCAGAAACTCTGATGATTTAGCACGGCAAGGATCTTTCTGTTCTAGAATGACTGGTGGATGATGTGATCACCCTTGGGGGAAGAGGGTAGAGGAGAACGATTAGGGAGAAGATGGAAGTTTGAAAGACACAAGGAGAGATTAGGTCAAGAGCTGACCCCCACATACACACACCTATGACTTTTAACATCCCTTCAAGTGTGAGAGTCTGTGCTCAGCAGCTCCCGCAGTGTTGGGAAGGTGAAGCCAATCTGAAAACAGGCAGCAAATCCAAGAGTGAGGAGTGACGCTCTTGGGTAGAGATCGCCCTTCCATCCCAGATAAATATCCTGGTACCTTGGATGAATAGAAGGAAAATGACTGATTACTACAGTAGCCATGCCTGATTCTCTTTTATAGCTAGCCTTCGGTCCCTGTCTGTGTCTTTCTCCCATATTGCTTCTTTTTTTTAAAAGATAAGTCTAAGTAGGTTTGTTACTCAATAACTTAATTTAAAATACTATCATGTCACCAGGTGCTGGCAACCTTGACTAAGCTATGCCTCACACACTCTCCTTGTATGTTCTGTACCAGCCTTCCTATCTGGAATCAGCCTATTCTCACTCACGATTCAGCCAACAGCCCTTAGAAGCGCCTGGCCAGCGGTGATGAGCCATGGTGCCTGAAGCCCCAGCTCTGTGACAAACAGTTTCAAGCTGATGTTTCAACTTCGTATTTTGTTGACAGATATACAACAACCAGTCAGTAAAATCTAGTTGCTGCAGAAGAAGTTCTCTTGGGACATCTGCCCCTTTCTGTGCTGTCTTCTTTTCAACCCCCAAGTCCGCTGTGTACTCAGTGGCAGGAAGGCAGTGTTCCTGGAAGTTTGTGGGAGTTCTCAGAGTTGCCACATGTTACCAGGGAATCATGGCATCCTCCTGAGACTTCTTAGGCTTGTTAATAAAGAATTTAGGAAAGAACCCAAATGGACATTTGAAAGCTAACTTGTTAGAATTTGAAAGAAAAGCCCTTTGGCAGGCACGCTATAAATCTTGGCAGCTGCTCAAGGAAGGGAGATAAAGAGGAGGAAGAGAGAAAACCATGTCAATTAAGTCAAGCTAGCACAGAGGTCTGCCACATGGTGGACAAGCATCCTCATGGTGGGAAGAGAGTTTCAGAGAAAGAATAATGAAGTCCAGAGTAGCAGGAGAAGCATGCTGAGGCTCTGGCTATCATCCAAAGGAGATGGAAGAGAAAAGAAAAGAAAAGTTAGGTCTTCCTGGATCAGAACTGAGACAGGCATGCAGACCCATCAGAACACCATGGTAATTATGTAGGAGCTGTACTAGAGAACAGGAATTCTGGGAGGGAAAAGTGCATCATCTCGCTAAAAGGATAATTATTCTGCCCATCTTTGTAGCATGGCTGAATGCAAATCTGGGTAACTGACGGCTAGTCTCTTAGCCAGGTGGTTGACCTGCTCAACCAGAATGTTAGGTCTCCACTCAGAGTTAGGTTCCAGTCTTTGCCTCCCAAGTGCTGAGATTACATGCAGCCCTCACTCCTCCTGGCATTTATGTGATGCTGGGGACCTGAGTTTAGGTCCTCTCACTTGCATAACAAGTGCTTTTTTTCACTGAGCTGTCTCCCTAGCCCACCCACCTTGTTTTCTGAGACAGCCTGGGGTTCACCGATAAAGTTAGGCTGACAGGCCAGTGAGCACCATCAAAGCTCCTCTCCAGCTGTGGAATTATGAGTGCATACTACATCTGCCTTTTTGTCTTTGTCACATGGGTTCTGCTTATCTAACTCCCGACCTCATGCACGCACAGCAGGCGCTTGACGGACTGAGCTGCCTCCCAGCCTCCTCAGCTGGTCTTTGAAAAGGCATTTCTGAGTATTTACACCAGTGAACAATCTCTCAACTACAAGTGGAAGTGGAGAGGGTGGAAGCACGTACTCCAAAGCATCTACTCGTGAATGGGCACTGGGAAATCCGAGGGACCTCTGCATAGCTTATTCCTGATAAGGAATATTACCAGGACTCCTTAAAGCTATCCTGGAAATCAGTGTGGAGGCTCTCCAAAAAATTAAAGAGATCGATCCTATGAGCCAGCTACACCACTTTTGACTGTTTACCTAAATGACTCCAGGTCAACACACCACAGAAATGCTTGCATGTCTGTGTTTATTGCTATGCTATTCACAACAATGAAGAAACTTAATAGACTAGCTGTCCATTAAGAGAGAAGAGTAGTAACTCCAGCTTCATAACAATCGCTGGCAGTTACCACTCACTCCTCTCTGTTTCTTTGTCTCGAGTTGACTCTCATCAGAATGGCCATTCTCTGGGTACAGTTGTCTGAGAATAACATCTCCACCCACCGATCCCCACCACTTGAGATCTGAGTGCAGGCCCTTTCTTGCCAATGAACCCACTCTCTGTGCTCTCTGATAGCCAGCAGGTGGCTTCAGGCCCTTGTGCTTCACGCAGCCCAGTGATCAAGACCAGGAGAGGCAGGGATAGTTTCAGGGCTCCCAAGTCTAGAGGAGAGAACAATGTTCAGATTTTGTGCTATCAGAATTCCTCAGCTCTTACACATTCTGTGTCACACAGCAATGTGTCCACGAGGCCGTGAAACGGCATTTCTCTGAGTTTTGATATCACAGAACACTGACTGATAATATTTTTAAGCTTATGAGATGCTTCCTTCAAAACACTGTCTTGTTAGGACAACAGAGTCTCTGACAACATAAAAAAATTAATGTGTGACAAAAACAAAGTAAAATCAAGTGATCGCGAAATACAGCTCAAGGAAATAGCTTCAACATTTTTCAGAATTACGATTAAATGGTTGTTGTAATGAGCTTGTTCTCCCAGCACGCCTGCAGGTTAGTCATGGACCACTAGTGTTCTATGGCACACAATGAGAAATGTGGTGCGGTCCACAATAATGGTCGCCATTGTTATTTGCGGGAGTATTCATTACATACACCTCATACACCTTTTCTTTAAAAAACTTTTTTTTTTTTTTTTTCCCCAAGACAGGGTTTCTGTGTTGTAACTCTGGCTGTCCTGGAACTAGCTCTGTAGACCAGGCTGGCCTCAAACTCACAGATATCTGTCTGCCTCCCGAGTGCTGGGATTAAAGGTGTATACCACCACTGCCTAGAAAATTTTTTATTCCTTAAGAATTTCATCCATGCATATAGCATGTTTCGATCAAATAGACTCCCCCTTCCTTCCTTT
>JAMJFZ010004090.1:10232500-10475000 GCA_026225945.1 Cricetomys ansorgei | reverse complement strand
GTGCGGAGATGTATGGCCACCAACCCTCCCTATGTTGTTAACTCACTTCCCAGAGAGAAGCGGGAGACGCTGGCCCTGGGGTGACTGTTAGCTAGGGTCTCATCGACAATGGCACCTGTGACAGGAGGCTGCTGTGAATCCAGCCGCCTGCGCAGAGGCCGGATTCCATTACATTCTCACGCGCCTTATCTGCTTCCCGGATAAACATATCCCTCTGCTAATCTCCCACCATTCCACGTGGCAGAAGCCGTGTTATTTCTCTTTCCCTATTTTTGCATTCCTATCTTACACAAAAGGAAGAAACAAACACGGCGAAGTGCCGTGGTGTGAGACACGGTCACAGCCTGCATGATAACAGAGTCGAGAGGAATTAATTTCCTTCAAGTCAAGTCAAGCACCGCGGCTCTAAGGATGCTGCCATGAAGGCCAGATGAGTGTACAGGACGCTGTTAGCAGAAAATGCCTCTGAGGCTACTCCCTGCAGGCTCTGCTTACAAGTGGAGTGGAGATGATCTTTTGTAAACCTCAGGAACCCAAACACCAGAGGATCTGGTAGAATCTGTAAAAAACACAGCACGAGCATCGATCAGTGCTTTGTGCAGAGAGGAAGGGCAGATCTCAGGGAGATCCGCGGAAGGACCGCGGAGTTTGTTAGTGACCCTCAAGAGACTCTTCAGGACAAAGAGATGACTTATCAGAAAGAGGCTGTGTCTAGGGCCCAAGTGTCTGTGTCAATTGCTTAATTCTAATCTGTGGGAGTTAAAACCTTAGCAACAATACAGCATACTGCAAGGACATGTGGCATCCTGTGCTCTGATTTCATGCTTAATCAGCTCCTTCTGTTCATTGATTTGATTTCTTGTGCATTTTTCTATTGTGGATCTGGGCATTTTATTTCGGTTACCACGAAGGACCTCCCTTATTGTAAATTCATACCCTGGCATTCCACCTTTTAAACCTATTTTCTTTTAAATTTGATAAGTTAGAAACAAAAGATTCCCTTGCACACAGATGTATGAATATTTGTTTCCTTAACACACACACACACACACACACACACACACACACACACACAGAGTTCATACATCTTTTTTCACATGGTAAAAATTCAAACATCAAACCACCATCTCCACCCCGTACCTCCATCCTCACTCTGATGATTACCAGGAATGATCACTGTTAAGAAATGAGCATTCAGCTTTCATTCCTTTTTGTATGAAGCCGTGAATATGTTTACAAATTTCCGTTTTAATTATTATGCAAACCAGATCATGCTACACATGTTCTTTTTCCCCATAACACAATGCCGTGAAGATCCATAAAATTCTACCTTCTTGTTTCCTGTGACTATATATACCTATTACTCAGGTCCTCCAGAGAAACAGAGCTGGAGAGGATGGTAGCTTTATAATAGATAGATAGATAGATAGATAGATAGATAGATAGATAGATAGATGATAGATAGGGAAAGATATATGATAGATAGAGATTTATCATTGAGAAAAATCACAGAAAGGTTAGCAAGGCCTGAAATCTGCCAAATGAATGGGCAAATTAGAACACCCCCCCCCCACCTGAGAGCTGTTGGTATTATTCTAGACTTCTAGCCAATAGAATCAAAATCCAGAAGAGATGGCTCAGTGGTTAAGAGGACTGGCTGCTCTTCCAGAGGACTTAGGTCCAATCCCCCCGCACCTGCATGGCAGATTATAGCATCAGTAACTCCAGGTTCAGAGCATCTGATCACCTCTTCTGGCCTCTGAGGGCATCAAACATGTAAGTGGTACACAGACATACATGTAGGTCAAACACTCATACACATAAAATAAAACAAAGTTTAAAAAAAAAATCAGGACGAGTCAATGTTTCCGTTTGACTACTGGCAGGGGAAAAGCCTGTGTTCTAGTTCGAAGGTAACCAGGTAAGAAGAATCCTCTGTTTCCTGGGAGAGTCAGTCTTTCTGCTCCATGCATGCCTCCAAGTGACTTAAGGAGACCTGTCCTCATTGTGCGAAGCAATATGCCTTATTTGGTTTGAAAGGTTTAAATGGCCATTTTATCCAAATCCGCTCTCATAGGAACACCCGGGGTAATGTCTGATCAAAATCAGGGCCCTCCAGGGGCCATCAAGTTGACATCTGTAATCAGTCACTACCCAGGAACACCATCATTCCATTTCCAGATGACAGCTTGGCTGCTCCTTGTTTTCTTTCTTTCTCTTCTTATTTTTCTATTAGAAATACTACTGCAATAAATCTCTGATCACACACACCAGGTGTGTGCATGTATATTTCTGTCGGTTATAGTTCTAGGATGGGAATTTCTGGATATAGTGGGCATACTCACAGTCATGATATTATTTTTCAGTTCTGTGATCAGCCTGAGAGAACGTCCATTTCCTCACACCATCATCAGTATTAGGCTTATTAGTCTTTTATTACTTTTTAGTAATTTGTTGGATGAAAAATATTATCTCTGTTGCTGGGACTGAAGTTGCTTTCAATGCTTTCTTCTTCATTGAGGAGCCAGAGGATTATCTTGCTTCAATACAAGGTCGGAAGCTTTCTTATCAACTCACACATGTTCATTGAATAAAATAGCCCTTAATTTCTTTTGCTTGTTATGAACGTTGCAAATATTTCCTCCCAATCCGTCATCTCTGTGTTAACTCTATGTGAGCTCTTCTTACTTAGGCAGAATTCTTCCATACCCAGGGCTCTGTGTCTTGCTTAGAGGAAGAGTGATGTCTAAGACAAAGACACTGCATGTGCCTGCTTGACCCCAGTGATAAATAAAGAAATGTGGGCATAAGTCTGGTACAGTTTTGAGGATTAATTTCCTTACTAATTATTGCAGTCATTAAAAACAGTTTATTCTGAGCCTGTTCTGCGCCATGCCAAGATATGGGAGAGATAGAAATGAACACAGCATTCAATGAGAAAGAAACTTAGTGTGGGGGTGTGGGTACAAGGCAACAGAGCAGACACAACAAGCCACAGGTCTGTGGTAGAGGCTCCACAGAAACCCACATCCAGCCCACAAGGAGATAGGAGGGTGGAAAGGGCACAGGAGAAGGCAGAGCTTCAGACTGGGGACACTGGGACAGGAGTGAGGAGTTCCTAGGGCGAGGGAGGCATGGTTGTAAGCCATGGGTCTGGAGAAGGAGGCAGGGCCCACTGCAGTCTATATAGCTCAGTCTGGTCTTTTCCTGAATGCACTGGACACTGAAGTTGGGAGCAGACTGAGGTGAGGGCTGGCATTTAACAGAGCCCACACCACCATCTGCTCTGTGGAAAAGAGATCACAAAGGGGCGCTGTCAGAGACCAGCATGGAGGGACTGTGAAAGCCTAGGGAGGAGGGAGGGCTATGGAAATGAAGCATATCAGACAGATGAAGACATTGGACAGACAAGAGATTCATGCCCGCATGTCTTCCTGTTTGTGTCTTGTGCACCACAACACCAGGCAGCATTTTTCCGCATGGAGGCACTTTGTAAGCTAAAAATCATCAAGAATAGACAAGTCTTTCCAGAGAGAGGTAAAAATCACCATGTCCAACACAGAGAACCATTGCAGGTACACATCAAACTTAATGTTTTATATTTAACGTTCTTTCGTAGATGGGTTCCAACTTAAAGTTTGTGGTAATGATTTAGGAATTTTGTAGTGGTGCAAGAGTTATAGGCATTTCTCACAAACCATCTCAAGGTTTTGCGTTTGGATCATTTTCAAGTAGAGGACATGCACAGGACCATGGCCTGCCACTGGGCAGTATCGGTCAGCCACGCAATCATCAGATGACACCGATGATGCTCTGCCTGTGCTGTGCTGCCAAGCCGTGAAGTACAGGATGTAGTACATGCTCGTTTTGCATAGGATATTTTCAACTTAAAATGCTTTTATCAGATCCCCATCAGAGGCCAAGGAACATCTGTGAGCAAATGTGTAACCCACGCCTCAGCCTGCCTGCCTTCTCCTTCCTCCTGTGGACCTTGTGTCGGGTATCACACGCGCAAGAGGAAAGAGAGGGAATTATACCTCAGGTCTTCTCTGAGATTTGAACTGCCTTCCTGCTCTGCAGTTGGTTACCAGTCATCCCAAAGCTCTTTACCACTTGAAAATACTGGGCCTGTGGCTAAGTGTTCATCTCTGTCACCGAGGTACCAGTAAATATGTGATTGAGTGAAATAAAAAAAAGCACTCTGCATTGTGCCTTTGTTCCATATGACACACCTTCCCTCGGGGCCATAGGGACAGCGTTTCACTGAAATCCCGAATTAGCTGACGGGAATTGCAATATATACATGAAGGTACTTAAACTATGAATTAAGTAGGACTTTCACCATGTTCCTGAGAAGCAAGTACTCCTTCTGCTCTGCTTTCTGCTCTGCCCTCACCTTGCTCAGCTTGTTCCCGGCTCCCGAGAGAGTGAGTAGGCCTCTAAGAAGACAGGCACTTGTTGGAAGTGAAACTCTCATGTCAGCAAATTACTCCCCTGGCCCTTGGCGGGTGTAAAAATCCCTCTTAGTGAATGGCACCTTCCAGATCGTCTGTCTGCCAGGCCGAACATTAGCTGCCACTGGATGCATTAAGTAGAATCCACTGCTCACCCAAGGTGATTGGGCTCACACTGCTATGTGAGGAGATGCCACAGGACTCAAAGGAAGACAGGGGATAGTGGCTAAAACGACTGGACAGGTTTTTTGCTGAGGTCAGGCAGTGCAAACGCAGGCATGAAAGTCACAAACTGAAGCCTAATCTTGAAGAAGAGACAGGGGAGCTAAGCTTGGTAGGGACAAGGGTACTAGTTGCACTGAGACCCTCTGTTCCAGGTCGAGGGCCACCACTGCCCAACAAGGACAGAAGACCTCAAATCAGGGAAACGGGATGAAGCAACATTTGTTCTGGGGGGGAAGAATGGGTGGGGTGGGGAGAAGAATTTATTGAGTCCAGAGCCTTAAGGTTCATCTGACAGGAGGTGGTAGTATACATGCTGCTGATCTTATTGGGGAGAGTGCCAGCATCCAGCCCCTTCCTTGGAGAACACTGGTGTTCAGCCTGCACCTAGCTTGGCAATGTGAGGCGTGAGCGGCTGTACCCTCAGTCTCCAGTTCTGCTGAGATTCAGGAAAACAGGCAGGACTGAGGTGGGCTGGGTGATGGACACCTGACCCTCTCCCCGAAAGCTGCACAGTAGCTGACGTGGATGGGAGAGCTCAGCTGGGCACTGAGGGGCTATTTGCAGCTTGACAGTGTCTGCTGAATTATTGATGCCTTCGCTGCCTCTGGACCGCCCCCTTGTTAACAAATCGCCCTCCACATGAAAATTTAAAGAGGCAAATGAGGGCAATCTCTAAACCCATTATTCCCTCTTCTTTTGCCATCTGAGCTCTAATTTTAAGTCGATCAGCTCAGATGTCTTCTCTTGGGAGATGGCACAGCTCAGATAGCCCGGCTAGGGCCAGAAAAACCCAAAGCCACGTGTGAGAGAGCAGCATCTGGGTTCTGAACTGTCCCTGAGGTTTTGGTGGCTCTGGTCAGGTGAGCACGGCATCATCGAACTGGGAAGTGGCACATCTCAAACACATCCTTGAGAAGAGGATGACAAGTTTTGAAATGTGGTCCAGGTTTGGAGTTTGGATGCCTCGCATTACCTGAGAAATAGTGGCGGTGAGCAAAGGCATGATAACACTCTCAAGAGCAAAAGGTTTGAGCTAAAGAGACGGCTCCGTGGGTAAGAGTGTTTGCTACACACACGCACGGTGACCCAAGTTTGGAACCTATCACCCGTACAAACACCCAGGCATGCTTACACCTGTGCGTATTATCCTGGCTGTGGATGGTGGAGACAGCAGGATCGCTGGGGCTTGCTGACTGCTAGCCTAACCCCAGGCTCAATAGCAGACCCTATCTCAAACAAATCATATGGACAGCAATGGAGCCAGGTTCTTGATCTCTCCTTTAGCCTCCATAAATGCACAGACACCCACACTTGTATGCATCCATGTGCATGCTACACATAACACACACACACACACACACACACACACACACACACACACACACCACGAGTACATCTAAATATTTGATATTCTGACTTCTCTAGAGAAGCTTGGGCTTTGGTTTGCACATCAGTCCACTCGTTAAAGAATGGCCTCTCCTTTAAGGAAAGGGTGGCCTTTTTCCTTGCCCAAGGTTACCATTTCCTACTCATGGGTGAAACTGTGACCCTCGGCGTCAAGAAAGATGTGCCCAGCAGAGCCTGCTAGTAGGACTGCCTGTCGTGGCGGATGTTGAGATCCGATCCCAGAGGCTACAGTTCCAATGTTCACCTCCCTTTTCATTTTCCAATGAGGGGGATATGCGTCCCTGACCTTTGTCTTGTGAGCACGCACAGATCATCTGGGCAGAAGCCCCAAAGGTTGTCAGGGTTTTAAAGGTTCTCACCGGCTCTCTGGGGCTTTTATTCTGTTGTGGGAATTATATACCTTATGATCCTGCTGCCTGGGTCTCAGAAGGAAAACACTTCATGGAACAGACCAATAGCAAGCATGTAACTCAGAACTGAGCCACAGACGACAGCAGACTGCAGCCAACCCAGCACCTTCAACAAGACAGGACAATATGTTGTGAGGTACCTCCCAGAGAAGACTGCTCGGATGTGGATTTAGAAAATCTTTATAAACCAGCTGGCAATTATACTAGGTGTTTAGGATCCCAGTGCAGCCCTGAGCCTTTCTCAGGGTGAGCTTTTAAGCACAAAACCATATTCTGGGTTGACACACTTCAGTTAACAAGAATTTTGGCCAGAAGCAGAACTACAGAAGCCAAAAAGCAAGGTTAGTACATTTAGAGACTTTTCCAGAACTTCATGGACTTGACAGATTAGGCCTCTGCTTTAGTTTTGGCAGGTGGTGCTGTCTATGTGTTGAGTTGTACAGCCTGAATGATACTTCCACCACGGAGTCAGTTGTGTTAAGGTCTAGGAGCTTACTAAGGTCTGGAGCCCTGTTACAAACTCATGGCGCTGGACACCACCGAGAACTGGGATTATTTCTTTCTGAGAGGAGGTGATCATGCATTAGCATGGGGCCTGGCGTGAGGAAAAACAGTCAGGACAACAGCATTCTCCTATTTCCTGAAGAGTCAAAAGTGGTATGTTTAGGAATTCCTTAATTTTAACATGAAACAAGCAAAAAAACAACTTCAAGGGACCTGGAAAGATCATAAGAGTGACAGCAACCGAGTTGGCACTTTCAGTTCATATAAATAGCCTAGCTAGAAAATCCCGAGATGTTTTCCTTCTGTTATATAGAGATATTGCTTCAAATGTCATACATGCAGAGGATAACGCAATGGTTCAGTCCTTAGGAGCATGTACTTCTTGTGTAGAAGACTGTTTCCAGCACCCGTGTTGGGAGACTCACAGCTGCTTGTAACTCCAGCTCCAAGGGATTTATTGTCCTAATGTAACCTCTTTAGACACTCACATACGTGACCTTTATAGACAAACACACATACACACATGACTTTTATAGATAAACACACGCACACACAAAACAAATCTTTGAAAAATCATATGTGTAATGAAGTTGTACAGTCTTTTTAAAAAATTTATTTCTATTTTATGTGTGTGGGTGTTTTGCCTGCATGTCTGTCTGTGCACCGCATGTATGCAGTGCTCTTAAGAGGACAGAGAGGCTACTGGATCCCCTGGACCTGGTTATTGATGGCTGTGAACCAACATGTGGGTGGTGGGAATTTTAATTCCATCTTGTAATAAGGAAGCATTTCAAAAGATGGGTTGTACAGAGTGTCTTGAGCCTGATAGGGTCTGTAGTAAAGACTAGTGGCAGGCAGTACTTGAACATGCATGTTAATCTTAAGTGGTAGCAAATTCTAGCTTTTGCTACTTTTATAATACTGTGACTTCCTTACCTGTTCTTTCCCATTCAGTAGGTGAGGCATTCGTATACGTATAGGACAGCTGGGTAGACTGAGGCAAGGATCAGGGATGGGAAAGATCACTTTATCACCTCATCTCCTGACTACCAACAATCTGTTGTCTTACATAAAAAGAGACTGAAGAGGGGCTTGTGGGCAGCTTCACGGATACGTGGATTCCTAGTCTAATGATGTCAATTATAATGAGGTTTGGCTGACACTGGCTTCTTGGATGTAGTCAAAACCCAATTAACCTCAATATCTGCTTCCATATTTACCTTCCATTTCCATTAGGATCTGGCTTCATTTCTAATTTGCATTCTTCAGTCCATAATATCGGCAATCACCAGCCCCCTTTTGACCCTTCGTTAACCTGGCTGTCCTCTGAACCATCTCATAGCGGGTCTGATCGTTATTCTTATTTAAGATTGTCAAAGGTTAACTTACACATGGATCTATTGATTTGAAAAGTATCAGTGGTATGCAAGGTTAAATTCTAGGAATTGAGACGTGTATAGCATGATGTCATTCATTTTGGACGGTGGATGTTACAACTTCATGGCCTCCTCTTGGACATTAAAGCATTTTTATTAAACTGGGAGAGGATCCTAGATCATGTCCCATGAACAGTGGGGAACTCTGAAGGATGACTACCAATAGGGTCAGATGCTAGCACACACACACACACACGAGCACACACACACACACACACACACACACACACACACACACACCCTTTAGGAGATCCTGGTTTGAGAAAAAAGCTGGAGCCCTGGTTCTGACTCTGCTGTCCACATACACAATGAAACCCTCTAGGATTTGGGGAAGCTGTCATTTCCAGTTTTCAAAATCCCCCTCCTCAAGTACCATCAGGAGACCACCAGTTCTGATGCAAAAGCAAGGAGCCTTTATTCTGCAGAGCAAACCAGTGCACTAGGGTCTGGCACCATCATGAAAGATGGCCAACCCCAATGCACTTTCGACATCTCTCTGATTGGTCAGAACCCAGGCACTGGATTCTCTTGTTAAATGTTACACGGCAACAAGGATTTCTGGGAAAGTGAGTACTTGCCGTTAAACAGAGAGGTTTATGGGAAAGCAAGTACTTGACATTAAACAGAGGAATTGTCCAGCTCCAGAACCACCATGCATTATAGCCTTCATCTCCTTGGTTCCTCACCGATGTCAATCTCCTCTTTGGAAGGCAAGCTCCTGGCACAGCCCCACCATGAAGGCATCTGGGTTCGGTTGGTTGGTTGGTTGGTGATGCGGCTCAAACACAGGACCTTCACTGCTAAATGTTCTCCCAGCAAGCTTCACCCCTAGACCCTACGTATTTTGCTGTTTATTTTATCGTAGTTTTGAATTTTGTTTCACTTTTTTGTTGTGGAGACTTTTAGAACTTGTTCTGTTTTCCTTTCGTAAGCACCTTTAAAGTTGCCTTTTTAGAGTCACATACGAAGTTATAAATTTCATTATAGTGTTTCTGTAGACATGAGTCATTACACTTCGTTTTGTCTCATTCCCCTCCCCCTGGCTGTTTTTAAAATAAACTCTTGTGTGGCTCAGGCTGGCCTCAAACTCGCCACACAGCAAGACTGTCTTGAACTCCTGATCCTTCCCACAATCTCCCAAGCACTGAAATTATATCTTTTTTTTTTTCTTTAAAGACATCTATTGGGTCAAAATCAAGCAGGTCAGAATCCACAGCTCATGGGGTTTCTTCTGGGGCCTGTGGGCAGCTCAGCGGACTGTTTTGGTTGGAAGCTGTGAGACCAGGCTAATTATTCTGGTCTGCAGAGAAACTCAGCTACAGTTTGACTTCACCTGGTGACACCACATCGCCACATTGCCTCTCTCCTCCCCACTTCCCACCGTACTGCTGATGGTTTTTACCGATTCCCTCATGTTACTCTTTCCTAAAAATCCAAGATTCACATGAACTGTTTTTCTCAGAATTGCAGCATGGCAAAGTGGGGTCCCTCAGATTCGTCGTTCAGCGTGCTCTCCTGAACCCAGCAAACTCCACATCTATGTCCTTTCCATAAAGAAAACGTCCAGGAGGAAAGGCCTCTACAGTTACTCTCCCACTTCGGTGATTCCAGTCATCTTCTCCAAGGCCAGAATTCCCCAGGATCTCACCCAGTCCCTCCTCCCTGCCCCCACAGAAGGCAGCCAGGCCACTCTGGGAGCACCCAGCAGCACGTAGCACTTCCTCTCTCCTGCTGCACCCACGGAATGCAAAACTTAAAACCCCATTCCTAGAACTTCCCAGACACCTTGGGATTTCTCCAGATATCTCACACTCACTTGGGTCTCTCTGCCTCAGCAGCTTCTGAGGTCGGCATCTCGGACACTGTCTTGGGTATGAGGAAGCCAGAGCATAAATGGCCTTTCCCCCTCAGGCCTGTCTTCTCCTACCAGGGCTGTCATCCTCGGTGTGTAAGCTCTTCAGCGCGCCTCCTCCGGTACTCCCTCTCCCCCACTGGCTCCCGTTCCAACCACGGCTTAGTTTAAGACACCCCATCAATCCCTCTTCCACAGCTGCGCAATGGTTCTTCCTTTCCATGCTCTTATTTTTTAAGTGGTTTCGGTTACCCAGAGGCAACTATGTTCTGAAGATGTTAAAAACATTAAATACATTGTTAACTTTATTCAAAGAAAGAAAGAATGTGTTGGTTTAGAACTGGGCGCAGTACGTTACAATGCGGCGGAACCTTATGCCGCGCAACTTCATCCGCTCAGACATCAATCGCCCCTCTGTCCAGAGTATTCACACCGCCGATGCTGTTCTCCTATTGGTTACTTGGCAGCTGGCTCAGACATAAGATCAACCATCATGGTATCACAGTGCCTACACTCAAGTAACCCTTACGAAGCAGCTAATGCTGTCGCCGGGACTTCACCTGTCTTCATCCCGTGCCCCAGGCTTTGCACCATTTCATGTAATTACATGGAGATGGGGCACAATAAGGCATATAGAGAGAGAACCCTAGAAACAGCGTATCATATCTATTGTTCTATTTTATTAATTATTCTTCATCTTCTTCTGTGCCTAACTTACGAGTTGAACCTTGTATAGATAGATGTGCACAGAATAAAAGCATGGTGTATTTAGCTTTGGTACTATCTACAGTTTCGTGCAACCACTGGTTGGGAACTTGAATTATAACCTATACTCCTCTTTACTGTAGACTTCTACAAAACATGTGTGTTTTAAAGTTCTGTGTATTTTACCATTTCCTCTTATGGAAGCTGAAGAAAGTAATCCCCTTCCCAACATTCAGCAGAGGTCCTGTCACATGACCTCCCCCAGATGTTTCACCACTCCCTATAATGAACCTGAATGAGCCGCTCTGTTAGTTACAGGAATCGCCAAAGCTGCCTCGCAGGTAAGTGTGGAGAAAGCAGCCGCCAGGGTCTTGGGGAGGTGGTGATGTTACACTGGACTCACCCTGTGGTTCCTCCGTAACTGCCACCACCTCCTCACCTGCTGTGCGCAGAGAACTGGGGTGTCTCTGGCGTCTTCACACTTGGGCCCCTTCAGACCAAGCTGACTTTCCTTGCTGGAGGGCCCCTGTAAGCCCCATCTTACAGATAATGGAACAGAGACGCTAAGTGTGGCTTGCTCAAAGGCACTGAGCCCACTGGAGGCCGAGAGGGGATTTCTACAGAACACTGCTAATGCCGGAGCCTGTCCTCCAACCTGCAGCCGGAGCCAAGCAGCTCCCTTTGGCATGCTTCTTGTTGGCTCGCTCGGCAGCTCCTAACCAGTGTTTGCTTTTTAATTACCTTCCATGTAATCTGCTCCTGCAGACTTACTGTCATGATTGCCAGCACTCACAGATTTCCTCACAGATTTCCTAGACAACGCATATGTCCTGTTTCTTGGCAGGGGTCATAGGTGAGAGAGCTCTGTTGGGTTGAGCTACAGTCTGTACCAACAATAGGTTTTAATATCAATGGAAGTGTTCCTGCGAATCCTAGAGACCACAGGCTACAGGGGACACTCCATCTTTAAAGTGCATGTGTGTATGTGTGTGTGTATGTTCATGTGTGCTGCTGATTGAACCTAGACTTCCATGAGTGTATGTTGGAGTTTACTTTTAGCTATGTTTGAAATTGTTTTAGGTGCTGTTGGGTGAGGGGCTATCCTAGGTCTAGGGTGTTTTGCATTGTTCGCAGGTGTTGGATTTCTGTGGCAGATGTTTAATTGCTAATGATCTGCACGTGCTATCAGTAGAACACCTGAGGACTTCTGAAAGAAAAAGCACACCTGAGCTCAGACGTTTGGGGTTCCACTGTGAGTCTGGCACTGACCAGTATGGTGGTTCCCTCTGCTGAGGTCTGGCAGGGTTTCAACATGTGAAAAGTGCCTCCCTTCTCTCTTGGTGAGCCCCTACAGCAGCCAGCCACTACTACACACGTAGAGGTCAGAGGTCGACATCAAGCATCTTTCCTAGTCAATCTCCAACCTTACTTTTTGACATAGAGACCCTCACTGAACCTAGAACTTGTCCATTAGCTAGGCTCGATGGCCAACAAGGCCCAGAGATCTCTCTGTCTCTACCTCAGTGCTGGTAGCATTACAGGCAGGTGTTGCTGCACCCCATTTTTATGTGGGTGCTTTGAATCTAAACTCAGTGTCTCACACAAAGCAAGCACTTTACCAACTTAGCCATCCCCACAGTTCTCAAAGTATGTCTCCACTTGCCCAGTGCCAGGCCACATGAAGGTGAAGGTCCTTCCCATGGCCTTTTGTTTGTCCTACCCAGTTGTGTGCGAAGAGCTGGGGCCCAGAAAACAACTAGGAGCAGAAGAAGTTGTCATTTGGGTAAGGCAATCAATTTAAGTCTTCGAAAGTGGAATTTGTAAAGGAGTTTAAGAATGCCTAGTGAAGTTCTGAATTATTCAGAGTCTTGAGCTCATGTGTAATCATTTGATCAGAGATTCCACTTCTGGGTATACAATCTCACATGACAATGAATTTAAGCCCAAGTGCTCTGTGCTTTGGAATATTCCCAGGACCCTGGCGAAATTCATCTTCTGTCACCTGAGCTAAGGAAATAATCATGAGCGACCAGCTCTCAGGCTATTATGGGGTTAAGTGAGTCTGTGTGGGTAGCAAGTTCTTGGTGTGTACCTGCATCTTTCTTGGCACTTCAGCTCAAGTGTCTGGGGATTTGGGATCTGTCTATCCTGACCCTTATGCCATTGGAAAAGCTGAATCAACTTTTTACACGAAAGAGCCAAAGCGCAAAGGATAATGGAAGAGTTTTGGAAAAAGAACAAGGTGGACTTGTATCACCAGGTACCAAGGCTTCTTACAATATTTGAGTTAGACACCATTCTCTGGAACAACTGATAAGATGCACAGAGATAGGAAGGGATCTTTTAAGAGAGAGTGGCTCATGGGTCCCTGGAGGCTGAACAGCCCCAGAAGCTGTCCTTTACAAACTGAAGCTCAGAGAGCTGGTAACTGTTGTTCCAGTCCAAAGGCTTGAGAACCGGAAGCACCAACGTCTGAAGGCGGCAGAAACTGAGTCCCCACCTCCTGAGCAAGTCAGTGTCCACTGTTCCCTCGCTCTGTGGAAGTTCTCGGATTGGAAGATACCCGTAGCAACGGGAGGTTCATCGTTACTCAGTCCACTGACTCGGGTGCTATTGTCTCCTAGGAACATCTTCATACAGATACATGCAGACGTTATGCTTTACTGTCTCTCTGGGTACCCACTTGTCCAGGAAAGAGAGGGACAGCCGAATAAGAAGAGGCCACACACTGCACAAAAACGAGTCTAAGTACACTTGAAAACGTTTACATGAAAGCCCAAGTACACTTCCAGGTTAAGAAAAGTAAGGCCGCACCTTTGACTAAGGGCCGTCGTAGGGTTCTTTAGATGATGCTCACACGCAAGAAAAACATAAAGGAAAAGAACAGCGATGCAGTAACAGTAAGCTCAAAACGTCTTTTCAGTGAAAGATTACCATAAAGATTAAAAGTAAGCCCGAGACTCGGAGGAAATGAAGAGACACAAGCAATCGATGAAGGCCAAGAATCGAGGATTCAGAAGTTAACTCCCACTCAAAACAGAGAAGCCAGGAGAGCTCCTTAGCATCTGGCCTAGCTCATGGGCCCGGAGGTGCACTCAATAAGTGAAAGATGGAAAGACAAATGCACGCATGTGCGGTCTGGCCTTGGAAACAGGCTTGGTCATGTGCGGGTCATGTTCTTTCTATGGTTCAGACAGACCGTGAGCTCCATTTCCTTCCTGTCTGTCTGACTCTGCCATGGTTACGTGTGGCACAATCATTCATGGGATGTGTTGGAGAGCCTCGCCCGCAGGGCAGTCCCGAGCTGCAGCTTGATCCTGGCTGTGGTCTGAATTCATTAGTGTTTTCCCAGCATCGTTGTGGCTTAGAAGAATGGTCGTCTCTAGGAGCAGGACAGAACTTTCTCGTTCACATTGTGGCAATAATAATCGTAAAAAAAAAACCCAAGGAAATAAAGCCACCAGGAGGCCCTCTTCTTTAATTAAGGAGACCTGGTGAGTTGTAGTCCTGCTGTGCATGGGACCCCATTATCTGTTTTAAATTGGGGATGGTGTGTGTTTTCTTTCCTTCTTTGCTGCTGTTTTTCCTTTATTTCCCTCTGGTTCCTGCTTCTCTCTGTTTGCATGTACGAGGGAGCCATGACAGAAAAAGGACCCAGGCCTCCGTGTTCAGCTTGAAGTTCTAAAATTCTTCTGCTGTCACCCAACAGCTTGCACTGTGACCAGTAGCTTGACTGGTTGCCAGAGGGGATTAAGAAAGATTAAGTTCCTTCAGTTCCATACCCTAAAAGTCAAAATGTTTCCCTGTGTTCCCCGGATGCAGAGAGCACCTCAAGTCCTGGGCGATGTGTCTTTGTTCGTAAGGGATGTCAGACAGGGCATGGTGGCATGAATAATTTCAAGTGCACCATCTTCACCATTGCAAACCTAAAACTGCCGTCCCCAGGAAAGGGAACGGTACGATGCGAGTCACAAAAGACAGCGGTGTTCAGTTTGCTTGCAACATGCTAAACAGAGAGCGTCAGGGCCAGCTCCCACCTTCGTTGCTGGAGGAAGTGGAGTCTTGGTTCTTCTGTCAACTGTGACTTTTCCCAATCTGAGGATACATAATGAGGAAAAACGAGACAGACTTAAGCAAAGAGAAATTTGGGGTGGATTACTGGAGGGAAAAAGATAATCATGGTGAAGTCCATTAGACTGTGTAATAGATTCCCAAGGGCGATGATGTAAACCTCCTGGCTGCAGTCATTTAAATTTAGACTGAGTCGTGGGCTAGCGAGCGGCCCCAGGGAACAATCCTGCACGGAAGAGGGGCCAAGGAAGGTGATAGGCCAGATTACTCATAGATCATTCCAACTTAATTTCTGGGACTGTGGGATCCTAATTAAAATGAACTATATTGCCTATTACGAACCCGCCACATTAATATTCTGTAAGGTCTCCAGGCAAGTCCTGCGGGGGCAGCTTTTCCTTCATCTTGCAGAGCAAGGGTCCACAAGCCACACTTAACTGCGCAGCTGTTGGTCACACACTGACTTCTTGCAATGGACCGTGCTTATGTTAAAGACCTTACGAGGAAGTTAGACTCGTGGTGTGAACTCACATTTCATTCATTGTACCCCAGTGGGATGAGAAGCACACTTTGATATCCCTTGAGATGAGAGCTGTGACAGTATTTATTCTGGTGAACACCACACTTGTAAAGGCCCACTCTTGGGGACAGTTGCCGCCATGTAACACCTGGCCTAATATACGCTTTCTCACACACAATCTCGACTTCCCGTTTAGAGTCAACCGATACTTGAAAGAGAACACTGATAACTGGAGAAATGTTAGCAGAGTCTCTGCATTCACAGACCTGTCTAGTTCCCCACCAATGGTAACCTCTCCTCTACAACTGCTCCGGAAATGGGTTCTGGTGGGGATGCTCCAGGGCCACTCACAGGCTACCTGAATTTCAAAATGGCTAGAGATTATGGCAGATGGGTGGCGTAGTTGGCTCAGTTGCCCACGAGGTGTTCCGTGTAGATGGTGACACCTACCTGGCAAACTGTCTTTGTCAGTTTCGTCCCATCCTGAGGTTTCCTCCCAAATGTCCTCATGGGCCATATAACAGCAAGAAATCTCTGTCATGCGTCAGAGAATGTCAAGTTCTCCGTGATTTTAAAGTTATAAACTGTATTCTAATTAGTCTACGGAGAGTTTCCATGGAAATTGGAGACATCACAGTGCAGCGGTAGAAGGGTAGGGCACTGGTGAGGTAGGAAGACTGGAAAATCCCTATTCCTTCAAGATCGACCGGTGTCACACCTCCATGACCTTGTCCTGGCTCCGCAGGCCGGCCTCTGAGTTCCAATCTCAGTCTAGTATTTCTCACAGGTGACTAGGTATACATCCCCGAGACCATGGGGTGTCAGCCATTCATCTCCCAGTGAGTGTACCTCAGTTGCTGATATAGAAGGCGCTGAATAAAACCTTTTTCAAGGGGCTGGGGGGATGGCTCAGTTCATAAGATGCTTACCACGCAAGGACGAGGGTCTGAGTCTGGATCCCCAGGACCCACATACAATCTAGGTGCAGCAGCACAAGTTTATACTCCTAGAACTGGGGGAAGGGCAGAGACAGGGGGAATCCCTGGAGGTCATTGGCCACCCAGCCTAGACAATTGGTGAGCTCCAGGTTCAATGAGAGGCAATGTCTCAAAAAATAAGGTGGCACAGACATGTACGCCCACATGAACACACACATACACACACACACACACACACACACACACACACACCAAAAAACAAACAAACCAGAAAACCTTACTCAATGAGTACAGTATTATGAGTTTCCCCTTCTGCAATATGGCCCAATTATACTGACTCCAATAGCTGTTCCAAAGATTAAACACCAGAGGGGGAGAAAAAGTATTCAGGACTGTGCCTAACACTTGAACAACAGTTGTTCCTTTTTCTCCCCTTTCAATACGGGAAGGTGATTTATTCCTGGGTCCAGTAGATGTGGAGTCCAAGGTGTTTTATAAAATGATGAATAAACCAGAAGGTTGCAAGGCTGTGGTGTGGATTTTGTGCTGTGGTTTTCGTTGGGTTTCTGAACCGGGCCAGCATTTCCTATTCTACTAACACTTTAGAGGTTAGGTCATCTCCAGCCCTAGTTCCTGGGCACTAAACCAGCGGGCAAGATACACCCCATAAATAAGTGAGCGTTCTGAGGTGCTCAAGTTTGATTCTTCTGAAGAAATAAACCCACACAATCAGCTCGGAGAGCGAGTGACATCGACTTTGATCATAAAATGGATGTGGGATGGTTGTTTGTCGTTTCTAATGAGAATTTGACTTCTGTTAGTCCAGAAGACTATCAAGATTTTTCTTGAGCTCCACGGGGATTCTTGGCTGTCCATTGCTTTATTTTGTAAATATTAAGTACATGTAGAGCGACCTTTGAAAGGGGCTTGAGTGGGGTCTCGGCTTCGCGGGGGCCATAGAGCACTCACTGGTGGGAACTTTTCCATAAAATGGCCTGCCGACATCCAAGCCAGGTTGACGGCTTTCCCACCAGCTCCGAGCCGCCTTCTCCAGGCCCATGAAGCTCACTGTCCACCCTGTAGGCCAGTCTTCTCCGCTGTCATGGGCCTGCCAGCAGGGTACAAATGGACACTAGGGGTACTAGCCACGAGGCTTGAGAGAAGTAAAAGGACACCCAGAGGGGAGGGGGGCAAGCAGAGCCAACTCCCAGTTCCTGCCTGTTTTCCCGTACTCTGTGGGACAGCAGTTTCTGGCCAACTGGTCAGATTCTCCTACCCCAATCCCAGAAGATACTCTTGCCCCTCAGCGCCCCCTCCCCCTACACCGAGTTCTTTCATGGTTTTATCTCTCAATTGTGAGGAAGCTGCATTGTCCTGGAGCCAGAAAGCAACTTCTGACTTTTTTACATCATGCTTTTCAGTCCAGTTGAGTTCCTGGGTTCTGATACAAGGCTTTGGCACAGCAATTCCTCCCATTGTGCTCTATTGCCCCAGATGCCCTCTGCTGGCCATCACTGGTTACTGCAGCCGATGCTGCCAACCCCCCCCCCACCCCCACCCCAGCACGGAGCCAAGCTGTTAATTTGTTCTTTTAATTTCTTATCCTTATTTCTTTAAAAACGAGAGAGAACTCTTCCTGTTGTCGCATTAATGTGTCAGAACTTCCCAAGGCAACGTCAAAACACTTCACGCCGGATGACCTGAGCCTGACATACCTCATCCTGAATCTGTACCAGCCGGGTACTTAGCTGAGCTGAAACAGTGACCAGCGGAGACAGTGACAGAGTGGTGTTTGGAGCGGATGGGTGTGGGGCTTGCAGACTGAAGTGCCATTTCTCAAACGTCATTGTCAACATCTGGGGCCAGATAATTCCTTACTGCATAGGTACCGTGAGGAACAGTATGTGCATGGCCTGCACTCCCCCAACCTGATACAAGCAGCCCCTCCCGCAAGCTAGTTGTCCTTCCAGAAAACCAAAAGCATCTTCCCCAAACATTTCCACTCGTGGGGAGTGGGGAGCGGGCATTACTCACTGTTTGAAAAACATCATGTTAGGGCGATGGTTGCCCAAGGTCTGCCGTACCCAGAACCTCTAAGTGCTGGGCAGTGTAGAACTGCTCTCTGGGGCTATGCTGGTTTTTAGAGGACATCCTCATTTATGTCAGAGACTGACAATCAGCTGGTGAATATATCCAGTGGGTGTGGGGGGCATAGTCTCACCAAGGGCCCTTCTCCCAGTGACCCTTCTGGTTCTCAGTCACCTGTCACCTACCTGCCCATCCTGCATCCTGCTTCCTAGCCCCTGAGCATCAAGTCCCCAGCCCCACACCCTCACCTACCGTCTCACCCAGCAATCTCCTGTAGATTGCTAAAAATCTCCCATCCAATAGTGCTTTTCTCATTTCTACCTCTTTGTGGAAATTCCTTCTTTTATAACGGACTGTGTTACGGCTTGAAAGTGAAACGTCCCCTTGGGCTTGCTTGTTTAAACACTGGATCGTAAGCTAGCAGCCCTGCCTGAGAGCCTGTGAAAACTTTGGGGCAGGAGGCAGAGCTGGCAGAGGTGGGTCATGGCCTGGCCTCCCAGAAGGACAAACCCTAGCTTCATTCCCCCCCTGCCATGGTAGACTGTACTCTCTGAAATCGTGAACCAGCACACACACACACACACACACACACACACACACACACACACACACACACACACGAGAGAGAGAGAGAAAGAGAGAGAGAGAGAGAGAGATGGAATTAACACTGACTATAATCAATTCTTAAGGGGAGAGAGAGAGGGAGGGAGGTGAGAAAAGACCTGTCTTTATTTAGGCCCTTATTCTCATAGCGCCCTGGGCTCGCCTCCCAATGTGTGTCACCCTATACTACGAGCCTCTACTCCTTTTCTACTCTCCTAAATGAGATCCCTTAAATGTGCGTATCGTGTGAGCTCTGGTGTTGAGGGAGAAGTAACCACAGTGCATAATGCAAGCTCGGCAGGCGCTTGATTGCACAAATATCTGTGAACTTGGAAAATATTTCTTCATTTAAGCTCAGCAGGGACAGAACACCTTGAACAGAGAAAGAACTGGGGACCGAAGGCACCTCAACTCCCTATTTACACCCCCAAACAGGACAGCTGTGATATGACTTGCCAGAAGGCTATGCTCAGCATTTGGGGCTCACCAGCATTGTGGCCTGGCCTGCGGCCCTGCACATACTTCAGCAAAGGAAGTCCCCCTTCTGACACCCAGTTGGTGCTGCACACTGATGTCCCCAGAACTCTTGCTACAGATTAGTGACACGAACAGTGTGGAGTCTTCCTATCCCGGTCATGATTAAAATCCTCTTAGCCAACCCTCTAAACATAAGGCAGTGTGAGCCAGTAGAGAAAGAAAAGATGATATTCTCTGTGTGTGGCCGTCTCGTTACAGCATCTGAGAGTCTGTAAGCCTTCCTTCCTACGGCACTGCCTCGCCACCAACCATCCACATTGCCAGCTTTGGTGGACCTTTCTTTGTGAGTCACCTGACTGGGAAGGCTGAGCTCTGGGGTAAACTTCAGGGCACCTGCCTACCTTACACATACCCAGAAGACAAAGGGAGCCACCTGGTAACTGACTGGCTCCCAGAAACCCAGCCTTTTAAATGAAGAGGGAATACCTCATTTTCCTGACAGACACATCACGTCTCTCCGTTGCTGCCGGATTGTCCACTGGGGCATGTCACAGTCTAGATGGTATACGAAAGACAAAAGGCTCACTTGTCATCCGCCTTTCTCCCTATGGAGAGACAGCCCCAGATTCTGCTGTTGGAGCTGTGAGGCACTGTCACGGGGTAATCGAGGCAGCATATGTAGAGTTTCTGAGCCCGGGGCCACTCAACTGAAGCAGCCACCCAGGAGGAAAGAGAGCATCAAAACAGAGATTCAGGATGGTCTGAAAACCTGGACGAAGACTGTCTTACTTGCCTCGCCCATACCCTCCTGGTCCCCACAGGAGCAGACCCTTTGCTGGGTCCTTGACTGTGCTTCCTGAGGCTGTTCTGACTCTCTCACCCGTGTCTGCAGTCCTGGGTATGCAGCACTGGAAACCCCATGGTGGTTCTGCAGGGCTCCACAGAGGCCATTCAGGGTGGAAGACTGAACACCCATGCTCTTCTGGGAAGCAGCTAGGGTCCCCTCTCCACAGAAACCTGGGTGAGACCAAAGGAGACCTAGGGCACACTCCACACAGAGGGCAAGAACACGAGTATGGGCTCAACTTCTAGAAATGCTGCTGAGAGAAGAGACATGGCACAGTCCTTCCCCGCCACCAAGATACTTCTTCCTCCTCTCCTCTGTGGACATGGCTTTCTGCCACAGTTCAGATGAGGACGCGATCACCCAAGTCGGAGACGAAAGCCCAGAGATTGGACCGCTGTCTACCCCTTACTGGCTGTGTGGCCTGAGATAAATCCTTTTATTTTTACGAACCTCTGGACCCTCACCGAAACCAGAGTGAGACAGCACCCAGTGAGAGCGGTTATACTCCAGTAAAGCACTCTATGCAGATAGGAATGAGGGGAACCATGTGCTTCATTTCCATATCCAGCTTCGTCAGGGATGCCCTGCAAGTCTCAGGCTGAATTTATGAGAAGTAGGGTCATTAGGGACCCGGGTACCGTACTGTGATTACCATCATTACGCAGGGTTGGTGCCTTGCATCTGTCAGGATGTCTCAGGAGCCGGCACTGGGATGAGTTGATCCGTTCTCTGGTGGGTAGACTTTTGCTAAATGCCTAGCGTGTTTTTACTACTGAGATACAGCTTGTGGGGGCTGCTGGTGGCGGTAGGAGAACAGACTAGATATCGCCCCTGCCCTGGAGGAGGCACAGTCTGGAAACTAGAAAGAGGAAGAAACACTACCTCGACTGGCAAGTGGCTCCCAGTCTTTCAGAAATCCCATCTCTTTGGGGGGCTCAGTGTGAGGAAAGCTCATTTTTGACTCCTCGAAGCTGTGGGGCCCAATGTTAATTTTCTTCGCAACAGACGAGGTACAGCCACATGCCCCAGCCTTCTTGCTCCAGAGTCTCTCTGTGGCTCTTCTCGAATCTGGAATAGAGACAGCCCGTCCTCCTTGACCGCCTTCAATGCTATCAAGGATCAAGTATCAAGCCTCCCCCTCACCAGCTCTCCTTTTGTTTCTCCTGAGATCAGTGTCCTGCAACTCCAGGATGGAGCTATTTTCCTGATCTTTGGTGTGGCCTGCTTGTACTCTCTCCCTGTTAAAATAATTTTTGCCTTGAGAAAAGCTAAAATTGATACAAGGTTTCTGAACCAGTTCAAGACAACAGCGGATTAATCGCCAGATGAGCCAAAGTCGGCCTTCTTGCGCTGGGTGCCGAGCCTCTTGGTCTCCACCGAGAGCGAGCACTGCATGCATTTGGGAACCAGCATAAAGGAGCAAGTGGCCAGAGAAGAAAGTGCACAGAGGAATTCCAGGAAATTTGCTTCTGAATGGCTTGTTGCACACTGTACCATGAAGGAGAAATTGGGTCATAGAAGGATATTGCCACAAGGCAAAACAGCCCAATATTGATCACTTTTGGAGTCAACATAAATGTCTCAGGCCTGGGTGACCTCTTTCAGCCTCACTTTAAGGATTGATATAGTTCTTCATTGCGGTTTGAAGACAAATCCAAAGAACGGTTTTAAGATATTTAACAGTGTGTGTGTGTGTGTGTGTGTGTGTGTGTGTGTGTGTGTGTACATGAATGCAGATGCCCTCAGCAGCCAGAAGATGGCGGCAGAGTGCCAAGAGCTAGAGTTACAGGTGGTTGTGAGACTCTCAGTTGTTGTGGGAGCTGGGACCTGAACTCTGCCAGAATATGCCACTGTTGACCACTTAGCCATTTATCCAGCCCAGTTCTGAGATCTTATTTATTCATTCCTACTGCCTTTGTAGCAGCCTTTCAGAGTGTCTTACCCTCGATGAATCGTTTTATTTCAAAATCATAATGAGTTGTGAACTGGTTTTTTTTCTTCTGATTTTTATATAATATTTTGAGTATTTCTTTGAGAATTTCACGCAATGTATTCTGGTCCTATTCACCCTCCCTCAAAATACTGCCTTATCCAGCCTTCATATTCTCTCCTCCCTATTGCTCCTACCCACCCAACTTTGAGTTTTCTTCTCTCTCTTTTTGCCCCCTATTGAGACCAGTTTGTATCACCCACCTAGCCTTGGGGGTGTGGCATGCCCTGGAGTGTGGTCAACCCACCAGGGGTCACATCATTAAGGAAAACAGACACACACACTCTCCCCTCGCAGCTATCAAATGAAGAGCTCCTCAACTAGTGGTGGGATTTTATGCCCACTCCCTCCCTCCACACTGGGAATTTGTCTGGATTGGGCATCAATAGGTTTTGTGCATATTTTCCTAATTGTGATGAGTTCATCTGGGTGAAACTGTTCTGGTGTCCAGGAGAACACTGCTTCCTTGATGTTATCTTCCTTGATGTTTCCTCCTTGATGTTATGACTTTGGATCTTACCATCTTTCTGCCCCCTCTTTCACAATGATCCCCTAGCCTTGAGAAGAGGGAATGGCGTATACATGCCACAGTTAAGGCTGAGAACTCAAAAGTCTCTTATTTTCTGCATGTCGACCAGTTCCGGGCCTCTAAGTTAATTCTCACCTCCTGCAAGAAGAAAGTTCTCTAATGACTGTTGAGCGATGCACTGATCTATGAGTATAGTAACAAGTCATCAGGAGTCATTCTAATATTATGTCCATTTAACAGAATAATACTATTGGCTTCTTTCCTAGGGCCTATGACCTATATAGGCTCAGGCTTTGGGCCTTGAAAGTGATGGGTTATGTCTAAGTATGGGTTACGTATCATGGAGCAAGCCTTAGATCCAACTGTAAAGTGCTTAATTACTATTATAACATTCATGTCGGTATTGTACCCTGTACCAGGGCACATCTTTTCAGACCAGCCATTGTTATAGCTTACATGGTTCACAGCTGAGTGGCCCTAATGATCACTTTTTCCCTATGGTAGTGTGCAGAGTCCCTTCTAGCCCTGTGAAAGCTAGCCAGAATAGATGACGTTTCCAGGTGAGTATCAGCTTGAATTATCCATGTTCCATGACCCAAGTATGTGGTGTCTTTGGCAGCAGGGTCTTACCACCAAGTTCTGGAGGATAGTCAAGAATATTGACATAGCTTGCAATGCTTGTTGGTTATTAGCTTGTAATGCTTGGACCCCATTGCCTAATAACTCGAAAAGTGGTGGCCTATTCAAGATACTGGGGTTTCTATTTGCTAGCATAAGCTGTCTATTTGTGGTAAAGGTGAGGTAAAGTCCCAAGTATCCATCAGGTGAATGGAGGATCTTCTAGTGGAGAAACAGAACTCACTGGGTCCCAGAGTCCACGCTTTCTTGTGGCGTGTTGCTTCACAAGTAGTCAAATATGTGCCTTAATAAGCTTCACCACATGTTCAGCTTTCATATTTATAATTTATGTTCAAGAAATATTTTTTGGGCTAAATTAAATACTTACAGTCAGAAGCTGAGTCACACCGTCATCATCCTAAACACATGATGCTCACACATGTGCACCACCATCCGTACACTGCCCCGTTTCCCACATTTCCCTTTTGCTACGAGTTGCTGACTGTCTCTGAATCTCATTTTCCCTCCCATTAAACAGATGTTCAGTGAGTACACACTATACAAGAGGTCCTGTTGGAGTTTCTCTTATACTTGATTTATTCGACTAAGTATATATGCATTTTCCAGCATCCACTTTTGACTGTCGTTGGACCCAAAGATACAGAGAGGAAGAAAAAATATCTCCCGCTCTCCATGAACTCAGAGTCAAGCAGCCTAAATTATGTATGTCTAAGCAACCCCAAACCCTGATCGACAATGTGGACTGGGGTAAAAAGAGTAGAGGAGTAGATGGGATCTTAGGGGAAGTGATTGGGAGAAGTGATGCATTCTGGGATTCAGACCAATTCATAGACAGCACAGCTATAGCTCAGTGTCCTGCGCTCAGGACACAGTGCCGGGCATGCTGAAGGCAACTGAGATGATTTATCAACAAACTCGCACTGACTAAATTAAAGATATCAGAAGGATAAAGAGTTTGCAAGATGGACAAGAAGAAAAATAGGGAAAAAAAAACCCCAAAGATGTAGGGGCTGAAGTGTCCTAGTCATATCCTAATGGATTGCTCTGGACTAGACCATGGGAATCCCGAGGAGACTGAATAGAAGACAAAAGCAGGTCTGTCTGGTATGCGACTAGTGCATGTGACAAAAGATAAAGAATGAAGTGACTGCTGGCCCAGGCTGCTCCTACAGACCCAGGGCAAGGAAGAGCTAGAAGGAGACCACAGGGAGAACTGCATGCTGGGCCAGTGATTTGGAAGAGGAGGGATCCTTCCAGGCCACTAGCTATGATGTTTAAGCTATGAATGAATATCCCACCTTCTAAATTTAAAGTGGATGGTAATAAGTAATGTAATGAACTTATTAAAATAGAAATAGATATTTAAAATATAGGGAGAAGTGAGAAGTAGTTGAGTGATATATATGTGTGTGAGTGTGTGTGTGTGCGTGAGTGTGTGTGTGTGCGTGCGTGTGTGTGAGTGTGTGTGCGTGTGTGTGCGTGTGTGCGTGAGTGTGTGTGAGTGCGTGTGTGTGAGTGTGTGTGCGTGCGTGTGTGCGTGCGTGTGCGTGTGTGTGTGCGTGCGTGCGTGTGTGTGCGTGTGTGTGTGCATCAGTGACAGAATAATGACAACACTAGCATGAATGAAACTGAGTTTCATCCCAAGTACTACAACATTAAAAAGAAAGAAGGGAGATAAAGATAGAACATACAAGAAAGCAATGCTCATCTACTCTAATATCACAGCCCCGACCAATACTCCCTGTGGTGGTTTGAATGAGAATGACCCCATTGGCCCGTGTGTTAGAACACTCGGCCCCAGTGACGGAACTGTTTGGGAAGGATTAGGAGGCAGGGCCTTGTTGGAAGAGGTACGTCACTAGGGGTGGGATTCAAAAGACTCCCACCATTTCCACTGCGCCCCTTCTCCCTCTCTCTCTCTCTCTCTGCCTCCAGCTTATAGATCAAAATGTGAGCACTCAACTGTTCTTGCCATCACGTCATTGCTCAGCCATCCTGGATTTTAACCCTCTGACACCATATGCTCAATTAAACTTGTCCTTTTGAAGTTGCCTGGGTAATGATGTTTTATCATAACTATAGAAAGGTAATTAAGACACATCCACTCTGTCTGAGGATTAACTCTGGATCTAAGCTTCCAGGAAATCAAATGGACAAAGTATATTTTGCCCTATGTACAGAGCTACTTAAGTCTTGGTTATGGTGGTATTATTTTTGGTGGTACTAAATTCGGAAAGAGATGTGAACAGCGGACAGTGGCTCTTATCCAAGGTGCTAACATCAGTGCTCCCCTGCTGTGTCATTCAGGCCTGACCTCACATGTTTGCTGGGAGAGTTCCAGCCCGCCCACCACATCTCAGACAGCCTTTGTTCTCAGACCTAATGGAAATGTGTCTCAGGTTCTACGTTGGGTGGGGATTTTCTCTCGATCACATTTTAAGACTGTTGGGGCAAGTGGTTCTGGACAATGATTCATGAAGATTCTGCCCACATGTTCTGGAAAAGTGATACTGAATATACCTTCCATTGTTCATCCCCAAAGTGCTGACCAGGGACCGGTTGTGCAAAGGAGGCTTGTTTAAGGAGGAAATGACATGGCAGGGAGCCAGGCAGATTTCTGGTCTTCACACGGCTGTTCTTTGTGCGAGGACAGACAACATATAAATAAATAATTAGATTTTGTGGTGTCAGGTGGTGGTCAGTTCTGGGAAGGAAACCAAGCACAGGAAAGGGACGTGTCAGATGTCCCAGAAGCCTCCTTTGTGTGGTTCAGTTTCCATCCCACATCTTTTTATCTGGCTATGTCACCTTTTCCTTAGCAATAGAACATGGCATAAACATGACAGAACCAAATGCCTTTCACCAAGTCGACCATGAAAGATGGCAGGAGGACATTCTGCCACTATTTGAAGCAGAAGTTGTTTGAAGCCAAATTGTTCAGAACAAAAATAGCAGTCCATACCAGACAGGTCACTTCAATGGTAAACCTAATTTTAACCCCAGCTCCTGATTTCAAGCTCTCTCTCTGAATTCTATTGCAGGCTGCCAGAGTGACCGCTAAGGTAGCAGCCATCTAAACAACCCTGGTACAGACCACACCCCCGGCACCAATCAACTCTTTGAATAACAGTTCAGGATGTTGTGTGTTGTAGACTGAAATCTAAGCTCCCGGTTCATGTAATGGAAGCCATATTGGAAGGCACTTTTGGAGATGAGGCCTCTGGGAAGTGACCAGTCTTGAATGTGGGCATGGGGTTGAGGTCCTTGAGTTGAGGTTAGTTCCTTAGTTAGAAGACGCAGCAGAAAGTTTGCTCTGACCCTGCCTCTCTCTGACATATGGAAACACTGCAAGAAAGTAGCCACCTGGAAGGTATAAGCTCACTTCTCAGCAGAACTCAACCTGGAGTAGAGCTCTGAACACGGAGAGAAGCTTTAGAGCAGCGGCTAGTCAGCTGGACCCCAGAGCCAGACTGCCTGTATCTTAACTTCAAGAATTTCTAGCTGGGTGAGGTCAGGCAGGTTTTTTTAATCTCCTTAAGATGGATCTCCTCGTCCTTGTCTCTCTTTTATTTATTTACTAATTTTTTTGAGATAGGGTCTTATGTAGCTGAGGCTAGGCTTAAATTCTCTATGAATCTGAGAATGATATTGAATTATGGTCCTCCTGTGCTGTCATGTTAACCCTTGAGGGTGACCATCTTATCTAAAAAACGAGGATAATAATAGTAAATTCCTTCTGGGTTTTATGAAGGTTTAACTAGTTAACACGTATGAAATTTGAAAAACACATCTAACAGTAAAATTCAATGACTACCCATTATTATTTTTACAACTCCGATTTAAAGCAGGAATTGAGACTATGAGGAGTTAAGTACCTTGATGAAGGGCATCCAGAATATGGGTGACAGACTCAGATTCTGAACCCAACCTGACTCCCAGCCGGGGTCTTCCTGCTAGGATGGCCTCTGTCACCAGAAATAGAAACTATGGTGATGGTACTTCAAAGACCCAAGTGCAAGTAGAAATAGGGAAAATGTCAGAAGCCTCCAGGAGGAGCTAAGGTCACTCCCAGTACCCATTTGTGGATCAAGTACTTTGACAGCAGTACTAACTCAGCAAGGGGTTTCCCATTGCCCAACCATGCCATGGATTTCATGTATCTGTCTGCATACATCAGAAGAACTGATGTATGTATCACGGAAACAGAATAAAGGTTACTATTCAGTTTTGGGGAGGAAAGAGCAGAAAACACACAAATGGCATCTAATATAAGAACAGCCGCTTAGGGCGGCGGGCCAGTCACAAGACTGGACCGAGAAGCAAACGTCAGTTGGTCCAGAGTAGGACTAGACACAGGCATCTCGGTCAAGGCCCTGTAAAAAGTGACCAAGAGAAGCAAACTGGGAGTTCTTCAAAGAAAACATCACAAAGTCAAGACCTAGAGAGTGGGCTGGTGAGATAATTCAGCCAATAAAGACACTTGCCATCAAGACTGGCACCTGAGTTCAGTCCCCGGGATCCAGAGTGGAAGGAGAGAACCGGCTCCACCTCCACACATACACCATGCACTCATTGGTCTCCCTCATACACACACATAGATAGAGAGATAGATAGATGGGTAGATAGATACATATGATTGAATTAAAAAACATACTTACAGAGTGAGGTGCCCTGTCTGATGCTCCTTGCCAAGACACTGCAAATTCACTGAAAGTTCTGTGGTAAGCTTCTTTGTAATGGCTCTGTTCACTAACGATTTTGTTTTTACTTCATTGATTTTTTTCTTTTAAATGCATTTTTATTTGTGTATGTGTGTGTGTGTGTGCATGTGTGCGCACCTTCTTGTGGAGGCCAGAGGCCAACCCCAGATGCTGTTCCCCGGAAGCTTCGCTGGTGGTTTGTTTTGTTGTTGGTGATTCGTCTTGCTTTTGAGTTCAGGTCTGACATGGAGACTCCAGACATCCCAGAAGCCCCAGGGAGCCACTTGTCTTTGCTTTCTCAGTGCCAGCATTTCTAATGTGTGCAGCCGCACACTGATTTTCACACGGGTGCTGGGTATTGAATTCACATGGGTGCTGGGTATTAAAGTCAGGTCCTTGTGCTTGCATGGTGAGCACTTAACTACGTGAGTCATCTCTCCAGCCCTCTCCTTGGTGTTTTTATGGGAAAGATCTAAACCTGACACCATCATGCTAAAGGAATCCCCTGTTAGCTCAGCAAGTGAGTCATGCAGAACTCAGCCAGGAGATGTGAACACAGCTATTCTAATAGAGTAATTTTAATATAAAGAACTGTTAACTTGATACAGTTCTTAGCTCAGTGACTGAAAGTGTAAGACTTGATGTCGAGTAGACAAAAAACTGCAGGAGGCAGCTGCCCCATGCTGGCGTTTCTCTGGGGGACATAAAGAGCTGCTTCTGCCAGAACTGGAGAAACTGCAGGTTGGATTCAGCTGCTGGTGTAAGGTGGGGAAGCAGCACTTGAAGCCAGAAGCCGACTTTCTCGGATCCTGTTAGAATAGCAGTGACGTGGTCTTCTGAGATCCGAGCTCACTCCAGGCACGACGCTGCGTAAGATCTTTCTTCCTCCTCCGGTCTTGCAGCCACTCTATAGAGCCTCTTTTGCAGGTCTGCAATGCCAGCTTAAATGCAAAACAAGTGTGGGCATGGATGTCAGAAAGCAGAACAGAAATATAGGACGCCACAAGACTGCACGGACTGGGGAGGAGAAATGGGCTGCAAATGGTTCTTCCTACCAGCAGACCTGAAAGACTTCCCAGGTGACTCTTGAGCTGAGCCTACAAAGATGATGCCTGTCAGCCATGTAGACACTAGACACGCTCACTAAAGAGTACATTTCATGCAGGAGGAGCAGTCTGGACCGAGACACGGAAGTGAGAAGGAGCTTGTTGAGACCTTGGAGATAATTTGACAAGGCTAGACTATGAGATGTAAGAACAGAAGATGTGGAAAGAGATAAGACTTCCCGGCTCAGCGAGGCCTAGGTCACTTAGACTTGTCTAGGACAGTAGAACACTTGAGCCCTATCCTAGCAGCCAGGAAGAGTAGTAGGCAGTGTGAACAACGTTGTGGGGTTTTTTTTGGTTTTGGTTTTGCTTTTGTTTTTGTTTTGTTGGTTTTTTGAGGCAGGGTTTCTCTGTTGTAACTCTGGCTGTCCTGGAACTCACTCTGTAGACCAGGCTGGCCTCGAACTTGCAGAGATCTGCCTGCCTCTGCCTCCCGAGTGCTGGGATTAAAGGCGTGCGCCACCACTGCCTGGCTAAAGTTGTGGTTTTGCCCTAACGTCTGATCATTGCGGAGGACCACACGTGAGAAAGCAAAAGAAGTCAGTTAGGAAGCTGTGCGAATGTCCCCATTAGGCAGTGGTGACCATCTATTACCGAAGGTAACTGTGGGGAGGAGTGAAGGACGGACTGAAGAAATGCTAATGGAGTAGAAGTGAGAGGTGTATAAAGCAGGCCAGGAATTGGCTACGCTGTGCCTGGGGTCACTGGCGGGCCTGTGGGTGGGGGAGGAATAAAATGGGTAAAAGCGTGACATGATTTTCAGACCTTGCAAGCCAGAGGAAGAACATTACCTTATAAGGCAGCTGAGCTAGACTGACCTCATCTTGCAAGGAACGACACTACCCTCCAGATGACGTAGGCCATCACCCTCCTCAAGAGGTATTGATCACTGTCACGATGGAAACCACGCTGCAGCTTCAGGGAAGAGCTCTGGGATCTGTGACTCAGTTAGGAGAGGTGGCCACCCTTTCTGGTCATCGTCTTCTTCCTTCTGTCCACGGGGTAATGCTGAGGTGCATGATGGGAATACGGAAGATGAAGGCAAAGATTGGCATGTGAGTAGCTTTGTCCTGGTACTTATGACTAACTCCGTAATTAACTTCTTTCTGGCCTGCAGCTTTCCCTGAGAAGACATTCAGGAAATGCCCTTGAAAGCATTTTGCTGTACCTGACGTTAGCTCAGATCTCAGAAGATGGCATCACTGTTGTTCGTGAGTTCCCAAAGACAGCTGCTGCATTTAGTCTGGATTACAGCCTGGATTTTCCTTTCTAACAAAATATCTTCTGCACTGAGGGAACAAGTCACACGCAGGCATAACAGAAAGCTAGTGTGACAACTGTGCTGTTCTGTTGCAGAAATCATAGAGCGCCCTCCTTAGTAATTTGTCTTCTTACTTGTGCAAACCATTTTGTTTTCATGCTTGGAATGTAAAGATAAGGGGAAAATTTGTGGGCATGTAGGATCCGTGGGACTTCCTAGAATCAGCAGGAAGCCACTTCTTTTTAGCTCTCAACCCATGGCTTTTTTTTTTTTTTTTTTACATACTTACCTATACAACCATTAAGTCTACTTTCTCCACAAAACCCAGCTGAAACCCACTGGATTTTGTCCCTCCCAAACATCCCAATCCAACAGCCATCCTCTAAGCTTCTACAGCATCAGGACCATGACTCACCAATCCTTAGGTGTCACTATTGGACTCAACATCTTTCTATTTGAGTGATCTTTATGACAGTGTTAGCCCAAGAGGACAGAGGGTCACTTATTTACCATGGTGTCTCCTCTGCACTTACAGCGACAGGCTGTTGAGCAATCCCTACTCTGATAGTGACAGGCCTTACCATGTTCTCCAGGGCAAGCCTCTCTGCTGTTTACACCCAGTCCCCCCAGCTCTTAAGAACCTCACCTCAGTGCAGAAGGCCTTAAGCAAGCTGCTCCTTTTCTTTGATTGGCCAGTTCATCTCCTCTATCCTTCCCAGGGTGAGCTGTTCCCTCTACTGTGCTCTGTATCTGTGACTCTGTCTTCCAGCACCTCAAGGTTGTGCACACTTTGATCAGCAATGTGTAGGGCTGCTCCTGAAAGAAATCAGCAGACTTAAATGCCAATATGCTTGGTCCATAAAGAACACCCCCCCCTACACACACACACAACACTAGAGAAGCTTGGAAATTGGTATAGCCACTCTGCAGCTTCCTTTATTAGTAGAATGGACTCTTGTTTGATTTCTGAAATCTGTCTGAGATCAGGAGCAACTGACTCTCGGTATCTCACACCAACAACTACACACTAACCTTACACATGCGACTGGGGGATGTCAAGGAAAACACAGTTGTCATTTCCTGTGTCATTTCCTGCCATTGTTTCTTCTCTCTTTAGCCAACCAAGCCCTCCCATGTCTGAAGATGAGAAGATGTGTTTGAGGATTTTGCAGACATCTCAAGCAAGGCTGTGCTGGTTTGTTAGTTCTACTTTGGAAAGCAGCTGGCAGATGCCAGGAGAGGAAAGAGACTGTGTGGGGACCAAGTGCTTTCCTGGATGAGGCTGTATCGGGCCAGCCATCTGATGCAACACCGAGATTGTTTCCCTTTCAGGGAGTCCCCTCTGTCCTGAAAAATGGGAAGAACAACAGTGTCTCCCCTGTTTTATGCTTCTGGCTCCCAGGTATAGAAACAACCTGAGAGAAAAGCAGCGTGAGAAAACCTTTCGACTGGTCTCCCCTATGCCCTCAGGCATCTAATCTCTGAACACAGAGAGTCAATGTGATTTTTACCTTAACTCTTCCATTCCTCTTGTGTCTACCACCACCCCCGGTCTGCTAGAACAGACTTGTAACATCTTACTTTTGTGTCAATAATGGATTTCTAGCAAGAATATGTATTGAGTGAAATGAAACTCTTCTTCCTTCATTTTAACTGAGCATATCCTGCGTGCCAGATAGTGTGGTAGGAGGCGTTTTCTGACCAAGGGGTGAAGTTGGCACAATCCCCCACATGGCAATGGTTCTGGGGATACACCGTCATCATTATCAACTTGTGGCTATTCAATAACAAAGTATGTATGTCGTGGAGCTTGCCTGCAATCCCTGAGCATGGAAGGAGGAGGCAAGAGGATTAGGAGTTGAAGGCTCTCCTCAGCTATATTGTAAAGCAATATAATATAATATAATATAATATAATATAATATAATATAATATAATATAATATAATATAATACAATATAATAATATAATATAATAAGTTCAAGGCAGGCTACATGAGACATCGTCTCAAAATAATTAATGATAAAGACAAACTTCTAAGTTCAGGAATCTTTTGAACTTGAGCAGAGGCTGTCCCAGGGGCTCTATGGAGTTTCTAATGACCAGGGTCTTCTACCTTCAAAGGGTATTCTTCATCCTTAGCCTGGCTTTCCTCATGGAGTCATCATGAGTCTAGCAATTCTAGATTCCACAGCCATAGACTATATCATGCAGGGGAGATTATTTGTTTTCTAAGCATTTCAATCCAGGTCACGGAGTCATCTCTGAATCCATGGCCGTGACTAGACCGCAGGCTATAGTAATTGGCTTAAGCAAGTGAGAGCCCTGTCTGGAGCAAGGGCTGAGCTCATTTTCTGCTAATGCATCCAGCATTAGGCAATGATAAATATATGAAGAATAATTTGGGAGAGTGTTGGGAAAGATGTAGGGGAGAGGTTTTTTTAAAAAGTTAACAGTACAACTTTTTAAGTCTAGCAGATCAATTGCAGTCTGTCCCAATCCCTGTTGATCATACCCTGTGACCCAAGGCCCGCCTTACCGTGTTGTGCTGAGCTTACTTGAATTCTCAGCTAGGACCCCAGATGCCTCTTCTTTTTACCTAGAGAGTCTTCGAATCTCTCTCCAGGACTCTGGCTCCTCTCCGTCTTTCCTTTCTTTTCTTTGTCATTTCCTGAGATTCTGTTTCTGCTGGAGCGCTCTGCCATGTAGACCTTGGCGAGGCGATCCTCAGCTTCCTAATGTCTTTTCCGACAAGTTTTCCCTAGCCAACTGCTAAGCCTCCTTTCCCTGGGGCACGCCCACTTCCATGCTTCCCTCCTCACCCCTCCATTGAGATGAAACACGGGTAATAAAGTTCCTGCCAGAGCACAGACCAATGGCACCAAGAGCAGGCACTTCATGCTTCAGGGTTGAGTGGAAACTGACCTGAATGTGTGCTTCAGAAACGTCTGTGATAAAGCTCTTTCATTTTATCGATTTTGTGTGTGTGTGTGCTAAAATTGACCAGCACTGGCTCAAAAGCTTCTTTAAACAAACAAACGAATAAGTTGGAACCCAGATGTTGGAGTCTTGAATTTAGGGGCTTGAACCAAAACCATGAACTTCATGATGAAACCCAGTCACATAAGCATCTAATATGGCTTTGGCATGTGCAAAATAGCTCAGTAAGAGACCTGTCCTTGCAAGTAGAGATGCACTGATCCTCACGACTGGATATGCCCTTCGGAGGATCTTGCACAGCTCCAAGATTTGGTAATTAGACGCGAACAAATTGTGATAATTGTAGAACTAAATTTCAAGGTTATTCAAAATTTAGCACTGTCACCATCATTACCATCACCACCGCCACCCCCACGTCACCATCTAGGGAATGTCCCATTCAGATAATCTGGTTTGCGGTGACTTCAGCCAGTATTTTTTTTTTTCTTCTAAGAACTCTTCCCTGTCATTGCAAAGCAGTTTTCTAAAAAATCTATTTTAGAGACATAGTTAGAAATAATAGGAGTCAAGAAAGCCACCAGAAAGAACAGATTGTTGCTCTTTATGAAAAAGAAAATGCTTTAAAATTTCTCCTAGACAAAATATTAACCAGGAAAAGATTGTCCAACCCCAAGGAGTTGTGGGTGCCCCTGCCGGGCAGCTGTCTGCCAATGTTGATACAAACAAAGTGTTGTACAAAACAGAAAAACCAGAGAACAGAAAACTTCATCACCCCATCAAGACACGGTACTGCCATGTACTGGATGTATTGGATGGATAGACGGACAGATGAATAGATGACAGATGGATGCCCAACTGAACAAATGAACTAAAATACTAAGGGTAGGATTTAGGTGGTGTGTTTATGGATGTTTACTGCAACTATTTTAAATTTTCTATATGTTTGAAAAATTTTCAAAACCAAGATGTGGACTGAAAGAGGGTGTTAAATACTGAAGAGACGGACCGATGGGGAGGTAGTTCACAGGCTCGCCATGCAGACAATTGGAAAGAACACTGTAGAACAGACATGGTAGCGTGGGGCTGGCAGCCCTCACTGCACAGAACAAGAGATGGACATCAAGCCAGCTCTGGAAGAGATTGTCAGATATGGTGGATGACAGACACAGGGAACGAGGGGTTGATTCCTACCATGTGTTTCTCCCAGTGCAGTCAGGGTCTCTGGTAGAAAGGAAGAAAATGTCTGAGTTCTAAGCACTTTGCCTAGAGTCTGAGATTCTGTCCTTTACTTTTTGCAACAAGCCTAAAAACGTGTGTGTGTGTGTGTGTGTGTGTGTGTGTGTGTGTGTCTTGTCATATGTTCTCTTTATAAGTTCTTCTCTTTTCCAGGTAAAATCATACTGAATTTTCTAGGACTCCCAACTCTCTGTCAGTTTAACGTTGGCTCAGAGTCTATCCTACTAGAAAAAGGCATAGGCCAACAGTAGGGAGACCAGGACACACTCTCTCTGGTAATTTTAGTCTTGAGCAATCAGCCCTGCATGGAAAACTGTTGGCACCAAAAAACACGGAAGGCTGGATGAATGTGTTCCTTTAGACCTCTTTGTGTTTTGAAGTTTAATTAAGGATATTCTAAGTCTTAGGCCCGTCTTGCTCACCTGAGAGTCCCATACTAAATCAAAACCACCCCAATCACTGCATGTGCTCCGGAGAGCGCGACTCCTCCTTTTAAGTGCAGGAAAACAGTGATCCAAGCTATTTCAAACTGACAATGTCAAAGCGATTTCAAAGTAACATTGGTTGATTCCCAAGTAGCCCTGGGAAAGAAGAGTTTTGTAAACAGTATAGCCTGCTATGGAGTACTTTATTTAAAATTCAGCCCCAGTGTTTCCATGGAGTGGGCAGCTATGGTCTGCAGAGACACTTCTCGTCCACGAGCTCATGTGGAGACTTGTAAAAAGGAAAAAAAATCTATATAGAAGAGAAATCAGTTGTGGCTTCCTTAGCAGTATCTCCTACTTGATGAGAAATGCAGGCTTGGCTTGCTTTCCACTCCCCACCTGCTGTCGGCGCTAGGTGAATTTCCCAGGGGATGAGGAACAGCTGCTTCCCACATCTGAGTCCTCTGGCAACTGCCCTTGAAAAAAGGCTCCCTCATCAGCTGTGGAATCGGCTGTTTTCTTCTCCCAGCATCGGAACACACTAGAAAACAGATGAATTTAAATACCTCTTGTCCAAGGATGAGGGTGGGAGCATGTGATTCTTTTGTTTGTTCTCAAGTTGCTTTAGTTTTTCCTCCAGTGCTGAGGTCTCTGCAAAGATAGGTTTGGAAAGGTTGTGGAGCTGACTTCATGGACAATTGTAGTGAAAAACAGAAAGAGCAAACTGTAGCTTACTCCCCAGAATCCGATTCTTCTTATTCACTAGAAGCAGATTCTAGTGAAACAGGCCTAAGTCAGGGTTGGCTTGGCCAGAGTCTCAGATGTGAACTGCTGTTCTGTGAAGAGAGCTTTGTTCTGAGTGAAGCTGTTTAAGCATTCTCTGACAGAGAAAGAGGCAGAATGAGGAAGGTCAACTTCGTGAATAAGAAAGGAAAAGTCTCTGCCAGCTTGGCTGAAGGTAGCCAAAAATACACTTCTGTCTTGAGGATACGTATGCACATGTTTATGTGTTTATATATGTGTGAATGTGTGTTTATATATGTATATGTGTATGCATTTATGTATATATGGCATGTATGTGTGTATATGAATATGTATATATGGTGTGTGTATACACATTGTATGTATCTGTGGTGTGTATGTGTATATATGTGTGTGCATGTCTATATGCACATGTGTGTGAATGTGTGTGCATATGCATGTGTTCACATATACACACATATGTGTGTGTGCTTGTATGTGTGAATATATATGTGTATGTGTGCTTCTATGTGTATGTTAATGTACAGATGTGCACTTTCCCTTTTTCCCTTTCCAGATCTTTCTGACCCTCTCAAAGCTCATGGGATTATAAAAACACAGCTGCAAGGCTTTCCCTAATTTTGTCACACAGACAACAAATCTAGCCTGGTTCCAAGAAGAGGATGGGCCTCTGCCTGCTTTCTTTCCTTTCCCTTGTGATCATATGGTAATTTCTTGTCCATATCATTTGATTTTCTCAGTTAGACTGTCAAGAGGTACATGCTCAGTCTCTCGGCTTCACCCCATTTCACTGGTACTTTTCTGCCCTACCCCTTGATTCCATGAAGAAGGCTGATCATCAGTAATCTCTTTCTTACCTGCAAGTAAAGAAACTAGAAACTGAAGAATATGTAACCCATATTTATTTCAGTGTCACATGAATGAGTGCAAATTCTGGGGCTTAAGTCACCCAAAGCTTACTTACTGGCTAATGTTGGGAATTCTTTAGGCAAAATCAGAGCCAAAAGACAAACTTTTGTGTTCAGAAACCTCTTCCTCAGCTCTCTGCTCCGCTGCATTTAACAGACAACAGCTTCTCGTCAGTGGCAGCACCATCCTTACAAATGGTGGTGACATTCAGAGAAAATGGGTTTGGCTATATTGGACACTAGGTCACCGTGACTGCTTTCATCCCCGGCAGAGTAGATCTGCGCTCATCAATGACTTATTTTTCAATGATATCAACTTCATGGTCTACATGTTCCAATACGATTCTACAATTACAAGTTTGATGGCACATCTCCATCTTGCAGATAGAGCTCTTTGCCATCAACAAATGGGAAAACTCTTGTGCGGAATGTGTGGAGTCCATTGATGTCTTCACTACCATAAAGAAGGCTGGTGGTCGCTTGAAGGATAGAACCAAAGTGTTATCATTTCTGCCACTCCTGCGGATGCTCCATGCTTTTTGTTGGAGTAAACCCAACAAGCATGATTCTCTCAAAATTATTAGCAATGTCTTCTGAACCACCACCTGCTGGCCCTACCACCACCATCCCTGCTGAACTGGGGCCATCCATAACAACTGATACGTGGAGAATCAACACTACGTATAATCTATGTCACCACTGCTACCCAGATGATCACGGGAAGTTATGATGGAACAGCAATAAGAATTCCCAGAATATAATTCCTAGTCTCTTGCCATTATCAAGGTCATGGGACCAGTCATATCTGAGTTGAATGGGAATCTCACTGAGTTGGCCTTCCGTATCTTATACCCAATGTTCTGTTCAAAAATCTGATAAACATATTCAACACAGTAGCAAGATACAAATTGGACATAGAAGATCCTGTAGTTGTATACCAATAATGAACTTATCAACAGAGACGTTTCATTCACAGTCGCTTTCCAAAAACAAACCAAACCAATATACTTAGTGAAAAATCTAACCAAGTAAATAAAAAGTCCTCTACAATAAAAAATTTAAAGAAAGAATTTAAAGAAGACACTAGAAAATGGAAAGATCTCACGTATATTGAAAAAATAACTCTATTACCAGTAGTTAGCTACCAATTCCATCAAAATTCTAGTGCCATCTTTCATGGAACTAGAAAGCCATAGTGACAAAAAAAATGATATTCACATGAAAACAGAAAAGCATAGCAAATAAATAAAATAGTGAGCCTGCAAATAAACCCACTGATATGTAGTCATCAATGTTTGGCAAATGTGTCCAACATGTTGGTGCAAATATAGACCTTTTTAACAGATGGTTCAGGGAAACTGAGTATCTACATACTGAACAATGAAACTACATCACTATCTCTCACACTGCATACAAATCAATGTAAAATGGATTAAAGAGCTTAAAGTAAGCACTGCACCTACTGTAGGAAAACAAGAGAGCACACTTCAAGATACAGACACAGGCAAGAATTCCAATAGGTCGGGAGATACTTGCAAGAACTGACAATCAGGGTTGCATAAAATTAAAAGTCTGGTTACCACTGAGATATTGGCATATCTGTGTTTATTGTTGTGTTATTCACAGCAGTCAAGACATCAAGCCAGTCAGGATAGTCATCGACAGATGAATGGGTAAGTAAAGTGTGGTGTGCACATACTTCATGAATAGAGTTCTATTCAGCAGTGAAGAAGAACAAGTTATGCCATTCACAAGAAAATGGACGGAGTTAGAGAGCATCGTGTTCACGAGTCAGGTTCTAAGAAAAAGTCACAATATTTTCACCCATATGCAGAGTCTGAATTAAAATATCACAGAAGTAGAGGGGGATTAAGGGCATTACTAGTGGAGAAAGGGGTTTAAAAGAGGTGGAGAGAGAGAAAGACAAAGGATCGTGTTTTTTCTTTGGTGTGAGGATTCTAGATTTAAATATAAATACATATATCTATCATAGCATATATATTTATAATGCATGAATCATGGAGGTAGAGGGGAATATTTGGATGCAGGAAGGAAACCAGGGTTAGGGGAACAAATCAGAACCAAGCAATCCCTTATTCATACACTAACTTAAAAGTGCAATGAGTTTTTTTTTATTTGAAATATTTTATTTTATTCTTAAGTGTGTGTGTGTGTAAATGAGTGCGCTGTGAGCACATGAGCACATGCAGGTGCTTGCGGAGGCCAGATGAGTGCACTGGCGCCGGAGATACGGGTAGTTGTGAGCTACCCACTGTGGGTGCTGGGAACAGACCCTGGCTCCTCTGCGTAAGTAGTATGTGTTCTAGCCTAGTTACTTTTCTGCTGTAGTTATAAACACCAGGACCAGAAGCAATTCCGTAGGGTTTAATTCTGCTTACACTTCCAGGTCTCAGTCCATCATTGAGAATAGTTGGGTCAGGAACTGGAACAGAAACTACAGAAGAAAGCCACTTACTGGCTTGCTGGCAGGCTCGGCTTAGTCTGCTTCCTTGTACATCCCAGGACCACCTGCCTAGGATGACGCCACATGCAGTGCGCTGGGCCCTCCCACGTGGATCATCAATCAAGACAGCCTGTGGATATGCCCACAGGCCAATCTTCAATTGGCAATTCTTCAATTGACATTTCCTCTTTTCAGGTGATGTTTTCATTAAAAACTTACCAGTACATGCTTTTAACCACTGACCCATCTCTCCAGACCCTAAAACATGGGTTCACTGAATGAGCACATAGAAAGTATCAGAAAAGGAGGGACAGGAAAAGGAGGAGGAAGAGGAAGAGAAAGAGGAGGAGGAGGAGAAGGAGGAGAGGAGAAAGAGAAGGAGAAGAAGGAGAAAGAGAAGGAAAAGAAGGAGGAGGAGGAGGAAGGGGAGGAAGAGGAAAAGGAGAAGCAGAAGGAGGAGGAGTAAAGAACCAGATATAAATTATAACTAAATTGTGAAGCAATTGAAAGGGTCACTCACTGGAAAGTTTCATGGCAGAGTGGTGACAAAGCAGATTATCAATAAACTTGAAAAGAGATTGGGAGACATTATCAAAAATGAAAAGCATATTTCATTGAAATCTCCAAATGAAAAGGAAGGAAAAGATAGAGAAAATAAGGATAAAATTAACAACCCAGACTTCTCTAGGTTTGATGGTTAGCATTTATCCACTGATCCGAGAACATAGTGGATTCTGAGCCGGGTAGATATAAAAAGCCACATGCTGCATGGCCCCATCAGTCGTAAAAAGTCAAATCAAGCGAGCGGTGCTAGAAAACACACCAGTGACTCCCTGGGGTGGGGGTGAAGGCGAGAGATGGGACACAGAAGATTAGGGATCAGATGTCCCGGCCGCCATTGGAAGGTGGCTATGTCCGTGCAGGGATTTGTCAGAACTCACCCCAGCAATATTTGAATGCCTTAGGGTATGTAAATTATTCCTAAATTAAATTTACTTACAAAACAAGCTAGAGTACTTAAACTGACACCTCAATCTTTATTTATCTTGTCTTCTTGTCTTTAGTTTTTGTGATTTTGCTGCGGTTGGTCTGTACCTTGTTGCTTTCTGTAAGAGGATCACGTGAACTTCAAATTTTAAGGGGCACTGGAGTGGCATAGCGGGTCTACTTTTTGTTTCCCCAAAGAACCGACTAGTCCAGTTCACTCACATCCAATTCATCAGCTCCCCACTCGCCCCGGAGTCTTTAATCTCTTAATGGAACGCCTGCTTCTGCACCTGTTCCTTGGACGCCACTCACACATTAACATGAGGACAAATTAAATTTGCGAATAAAATTCCACTTTTAAAATATTCATACGTTACACACGAATGTGGAAGTGCGATGAAAACAGCATGCTGTGTTTCTAATTTGCCATTTTGTTTCTTGTCTGGTTATTTAAAAAAAAAAAAAAAAGCGAATCTTTCTTTGGGGCTGAGAATACACTCAGTGTCAGAGCAGTTGCCGAGTGCCTGAGATCCTAAGTTTAATGCCCAATATCTTCTTTTAAAGATTCAAAACCTTGACATTTTAGAGAGATGGAGAGATAAGAGCTTGTCACAGAAGCATGGGGACCTGAATTTTATTCCCAGTGCCCTCATCAAACAGAAGCATGCTCTTACCATGCCAGTGCTGAGGAGTTGCAGACAGGCAGATCCCACAGGTTTGCTGGTCAGCCAGCCTCACAGAATCAGCCGCTTCCACAACAGTGAGAAAATCTGCCTAAAAGACGGAGTGGATGGCTTTTGAGGAACAACAGCTGAGGTTTCCCTCTGGCTTCCACACAGGAAGAAAGAGAAAAAGAAAGAAAGAAAGGAAGGAAGGAAGGAAGGAAGGAAGGAAGGAAGGAAGGAAGGAAGGAAGGAAGGAAGAAGAAAAAGAGAGGGAGGAGGGAGGAAGAAGAGAGGGAAAGAGGGAATGAAGGAAGACAGAAAGAAAGATAGAAAATGAAAGAAAGAAAGAGAAAGGGAGGAAGGCAAGTGGGAGGGAAAGAGAGAGAGAGAAGAGACAGACATAAAACACATTGCTTATCTCTAAAGAGTTAAAGTTTGAAGCACAGTGCAGCAAAAGTCTCTTCCTATCGTCAGACTTGTGAAAATGAATCTCATGAAAGGTCGTGTTTCCGAGCTAGCTGTGTGTCGGACGGCACAGCTGCCCCGAGGGAAGCTCAGGCCTTGGATCTCCTTGGATCCAACTAGTACTCCCTAGAAAGACCCAGGAGACAAGAGCTTTTTCTGAATGACAGAGAACTGGTCCTTGCACACTTCATGTTATTTTAGAGTAATTTGGCTTTTTTTTTCTTTTCTTTTCTTTTTTTTTTTTTTTTGCATACATTTTTTCTTGTGAGTCCTTTTGAAATCCTGAAAAGAGGGTCTGAGGAAGGAACAGACTTGAGCCTTGGACAACATCCAGATCTGTGGGGTAGAGTATGCCTCTAATTGTTGTATTGCCACAGGTTCAACGCTCACAATATGCTAATGTCTGCACATTTTTATTTCAAGCATGAAATAATAATTTAATTATGACAGGCAATTAAAACGGCAAACATTATATTTGTGTCTCTTTAAGAAGTGCGAAAATTTTTGTGTCCATTCTGGCATTGCTGGTGTGGAAGGGGGGGAGAAAGAGAGAGAGAGAGAGAGAGAGAGAGAGAGAGAGAGAGAGAGAGAGAGTAGAGATGATGTGATGCTAAAAGGGAGAAATGGGGTTGGAAAGAGAATTCATACATTTTTATCCATTAATGGTACAGAACACAAGCACGTAAATTGCCCACTCTTCTGGGATACTCTTACTGGGAATTGCAGTCCCAGTTCTCTTAAATGATATAATATTTAAGGGTTTTAATTCTTATTTTTATTAACAAAGCTTTCGAGTCTGGTAAAAACTCAGCAATGCAGGAGAACTCACCAAGTTGGCACCTTCTTAGCCAGTGCTTGGTATATTCTAGTATCTTTTCTCTGTTTCCATATTTGGCTCTTTAGCTAGTGACACCAACATGCAGAAATAATCTTCTGACCTCCCTATCTTTGTCCCTCCACAGCAACGGGGAAATAGACCCTGCCCAGTTTTTACATGGGTGAGGAGGATTTGAACTCAGTCCTTAAGCTTGTGCAGTAAGTGCTCTTACCCACTAAGCCATCTCCCGGCCTCCAAAATGCAGATGGTATCACAGATAATACTTTCAACTTTCGACGGTTTTATCTGGAGGACTACAGCAAAGGATCATCACGATTGCATTTATTCTTATGACGCTCGGGACATTCATGGGAGTGTCCTTTACCTAGTGTAGTAACCTAGTAGGCTGGACTTGCATGATAATAAATGGAAATTGAGGAAGAAAACAGATATCATTAGTACGTCAAGAAGATCAGGGAGGAGACCAAGTGCGCCTTTCCTAACTTCCCAGATGGACCATTTAAAACGATTCCCAAACCAGAACAAAATTAGTACAATTACAGATGAATATACTATTCCGTAAAAATTCCATGGGGAGTTGTGTTGCAGCTCCACCCAAATAATGTGCAGTAAGGACCGCACATCGCCTGGCACCTGAAGTTGTCTTGGTACTTACCCCGGTCCTGTTTTGTCTCTGGATTCTGGGCTGCTGAGGACAGATACCGTGCCATCTCTGTAATAGCGATAGTAGTAGCTGCTATTGGTATTTAGTGTGTTAACTGTGTTCACAGCCAGGTAAGGCAGTAAACTCTGTCTCTTCCTGGTTTTATTTAATCCACGTAAAGCATTCAATATGCAGGTAAAAAGGCTAAACATCATCGAAGTTCATAAATGGCCCATGGTCTCACAATTAAGAGGATGCTCACATCTGCCTGCTCTGGAATCTGCCCTCCCTGCCACATCGATATACTGCCTCTGCTTGTGTCTAGCACATGGAGGACACTCAGTGCTACTGATTGGTTTATAACACTGCATTCCAAATTCATAATGAAAAATCCCATTGACGCTGGGTGGTGGTGGCACACGCCTTTAATCCCAGCACTCTCGGGAGGCAGAGGCAGGCAGATCTCTGTGAGTTTGAGGCCAGCCTGGTCTACAGAGTGGGTTCCGGGAAGGCCAGTGTTAGAATGGAGAAACCCTGACTCAAAAAAAGAAATCCCATTGGAAGTCTTTAGAACTGTATTTTACATCTCTGTGATGAAGGAGGGCTGGAAATTCAGGATGCGGCGTGCGTTCTGAGTGGGCTCCTAGAAGGAGCCACGCTGTTTACCTATATCAAATCTCTTATTTGACATTTCCTGACCCTGTGGCGCCCAAGCAATAAGTTGCTCTTATCTTTGAAATAAAAACTCTGCTTGGGAGGCAGAGCATAACACGCCTCTTATTTTGTTTCTTCTATCACCGAGGGCCTCTGTGGGAAGAGGAAGCAATGTGTCAACATATGCATGCTTGCTCGAGTATGGAAAACCAATTCTACTTATCAGAGCCTCTCCTCACGCCCCTGGAGAAGCAATTAAGGCAAATCATTGACCTCTTCTGGAGTGGCTCATGTGTCGGTTTTATTTATATGAAAGCAGAACTGGCGAGAAGAAAATGTCGTTGGCCTCAACTCTGTGTAGGTCTGTTTATGCAGAAGATAGGACACAGGAGACCTGGCAGCATCTTCATGATCTATTTTCTTCAATATTCAGAAATAGGTAGATATCAGACAACGAATGTTGTTTTGTCCTTAGAATTCCTTTGTACATTACGCACGGCTCTGCGGGGGGCTAGTCATGAACCGTTACAATCTTACATTCGGATGTTAATCAAAAGGTCAGGATTGCCTTAAGAATTGAAGATATGGCCACCCTTCCTCTCCTAGGAATAACAGGCACGTGAGGACAAAAACCCCTTTTCATCTGTCTTGTTCGTCTCTACCACCAGTCAGCCGAGGCCACAGTGTCTTTCTACCCTTTCACCTTTTCAGAAGTCACCAGCATCTAGCAAGATGCTAGCATCTTAAAAGCAAGGTCTTATTTTACCATTCAGAACTGCGCTGTGACACGGAGAAGGGGCGGCATGTGAAACGTGTTTGGAAACCAAGACTGGCCGGTGTCTGAGTTCAGTTGTTGCCCCAGCTAAGTGTTTCGGGGAAACACACAAGAGGGTGCTCGCTCAGCTCCGTGTGCTCAAGTTTGGTTTGTTGTCCCCACGCCCCTCACGTATGTCTGTGCACCACGTGTGTGCCTGGTGTTCGCAGAGGCTAGAAGAGGGCATTGGATGTCCTAGGACTGGAGCTACAGACTTTTGTGAGCCTCCACGTGGGTGCTGGGAATCAAACCTGGGTCCTTTGGAAGAGCAGCAAGTGTTCTTAACCACTGAGCTGTCTAACAACCCCAGTTTGTTCTTCTTAAAATGTTATATGACCTTTAAAAACATTTTGTTTATTTTTGCCTAAGTAAGTGTGTGATGGGCATGCTTGTGTATATGCGTGTTGATGTGTGTGGGGTACGCATGCATACAAGACAGTGAGAGGTTGATGTTGAATGTCTTTCTCAATGGCTCTTTACTTCATCTCTTTAGGCAGGGTCTCTTGGTAAATCAGAGCTTGCTCTAGGAATCCTCTACCTCTACCCCGTGAGCTCTGTGATTATGTACGGACGGTTGCGCCCCCTGGTATTTGCATGGGTTCTAGGGATTCAAACTCAGCTCCTTCCATTTGAAAAGCAAGTACTATACCCACTGGTCCATCTCCTCAGCCTATTCCCCCCTTTAAACTTGAAAAAAAAGTAAGGAATATTTTTAAATTTTAAAATGTTTTCCAAAAGATGCCATTAATCTGAGAGACAAAGAGACAATTGCCTAATGAACCTAAATTTCATTCATTTGTGCTGCAAATCCTTTATCAGTTACTACTACAGAATCCCAGGACAGGATTCCAGGGATTCATAGGAATAAGGATAAAACAGATGTGCGTTATGCATTACAGCAGCCTGTCTTAGCAAAGGTCAGATACAATACAGTGCTCTCTAAAAGCGACTAGCTAAATACACCAACAGACCCAAAATGAAGCAGCATGCAACGACAACCTCTTCACACAATCAGATCTCCAACAGGTGAAAAGGTCAGAATCTGAAAAATACGAATACAGTGCTGCTGCTTACACAGAAAGAATATTTACATGAAGATAGGCTCCGAAGAAGATGGATCGGTAATTAAGAGCACTCGCTGCTCTTTCAGATGAGCCTAGTTTGGTCCCCACCACCCACATAATGGTGTACTACACCTGGAACTCCAGTCTCAAGGAACCTGATGCCCTTTTCTGGACTCTGCGGGGAGCAGATAACATACACACAAGGAAACATACACATGAATCAAAAATAAATAACTTTTCAAAAAAAGAAAGACAGACAGTAAGAAGCCAGACATGGGGGTGATATTAGAAAGAGGCATGTCTGACAGAAGACTATTAAAATATATATACATACAAAGAACTCTTAGTAAAAAAAAAAATCCTCAATTTTAAAAATGGGCAAAAGATCTGAACAGATCTTCCACCAAAGAGAATATTCAGATGGCAAACAGGCATTGAAACAGTGTTCAACATCTTATGTAAGCAGATAACTGTAAGTTAAAGCAATGAGACCTATCAGAACGTGCAGGTCCAAAACACTGACATCAGCAAATGCTGGCCAGCAGGCGTGTCCAGCCTTTGGACACAGCAGCAAGACACTGTCTTCTACAGAGTTCATGCTCGAGAGCTTCACCACTGAGTCGCAAAGTCACACGCACGACTTCCCAGTGTTTTCCGTACGTCCACAGGTTTGCCTTGGGCCGCATTCACAGCTGTCTCCGGCAAGATGCTCTCCCAGAGCCGCGGAGACTTCCGTTCGCTGCTGGGCTGGCGGCAACAGAAAGCGACCCAGTCACTTTGGGGGACAGTTTGGCGATGTTTTACGGATTCAGCGTGTTCTTACTCTATTATCGAATGATTGGTATTCACCCCAGTGAGTTAAAAACTTATGTCCTCCCAGAAACCTGAGCTCAGATGTTGATCAAAGCTTTATTAATGATTGCTAAAACTCAGAAGCAAGTAAAATGTCTGTGGATAAGTGAGTGAGGAAGCTCCGATACTTGCGGAGGATGGAACGACGCAATTTGGCGCGAAACACGCATAAGCTAGTGAGCCTCCGAAGAAGACATGGATGGACCTTAAATGGCTATTACTAAGGCGTCAATGATAAACGATGACAGAGCATCCAGTCCTAACTAGATTATAGTCTAATAACATTGAAACTATCTAGAAAGAAGCTGGCAGGGGGCAAACAGAGAAAGGAGGCGGAGCACAGAATTTTAACAGTCAAACAGATGTAATGGCTAAGGTATCTACAGGACATCACACTGGTGCCACAAGTCGTTACTCGTTTGTTAAAACCTACTGAATATACAGCATCAAGAATTAGCATGGACCTTGGGGGGAGAACGTGTAGGCTGCCCCGTCCTAACGAAGGACTCATTCTGTGCGTAAGTCGGCCGTAGGAACAGCTGTGCGTTTGTGGGGACAACGGGCTGTATGAAAGTTTCGGTTTGGCTCTGAACCTACAACTACCCCAGAAGCACTTCCTGGACCTACACCTGCCTTTTCAAAGAGACAAGCACAAGACAAAACCTGTTCGCACTTAGGTTTCCTCCGCGTTTTCTTTATTTTGAATTCTACGGCAGGGAACAGCAGTCTCGGTGAGATTCTGATTTCAAAATTTTTAAATAAATCTCCCAAAGGGATTGTGCCATCATATATGACTCTGTTTTTAGTTTTGTCAAGAACCGCAACACTGTTTCTGTAGCGATGTGCTTTTCTCCCCAGCAGCACAAGGCTTGCCAGTGCTAACAGTGCTGTTTCTAGATGATTAAGAATGCCCAGGGTCTCTCCATATACACATTGATCGCTGTGTGTGTTCAGAGAGAAGTCTATTCACGTCTATGGCCCACCTCTAATTGGTATGTATACACTCAGTTGCATGATTCTTTCTGTATACGATTGTTTTCGCTTCGTGTATGTTTGTGCGCCACGCGCATGGTACCCACTGAGGCCAGAAGAGGGTTCAGATCCCTCGAGATTAGGAGTTATAATCTATTTTGAGCCACCGTGTGGACGCTGGGAATCAAACCCAGCTCCACTGAAAAAGCCATCTCTCCAGCCTCAGGTTTCCTATGTGTCGTGCTAGAAACTCCTTCTCAGACGTGCGACTTTCACGTAGTTTCTTTAGATTTCTAGGAAGCCTCTTCACCAGGTTAACCTTCCCTTTGCTGTCAAATTCCTTTTAGTGTCGTGTTATCCCATGTATCCACCTTTGCTTTAAATGCCTGCTCTTTTGGAGTATACCCATTTCCGAGCCCAGCTATATGAAGGTTTTCCCTACTTTTCTTCTAGAAGTTTCACAATTCAGGTCTTGAGTTTAAAGTCTTTATCCATTTTTAGTTGGTTTTTGTGTGTGGTATTTATTGCATTTCTTTTAATAAAAACAGCAATTCTTGGCCATAAAACTACCCCCCTCAGTGCCTTTCCTGCCCTGTGTGTGGTCCTTGAAGACAACTGGAGCCACTGGCTTGCTCACCTGAGCTGCCTGCCTTCGGAGAGACCCCTCTGGGTCATAACCTTTTTCCTTGGGATCACCATTGCTTTGCAAAATGCAACTCTTGGTTGTGGGACCCTAACTCCAGCCCTGCCTCTGACCTTTGGGCCCAACGTTATACCCGCTTACCTTTAGAACTTCAACTGAACCTAATTAAACTCAGGTAAAACCCCATCCTAGTTTTGCCTTCAGGAAACCACCACTGATGACAGATTCCTGGCTGCCACCATGGCTGTGCCAACCCTTACTAGCCCTAGGCTGAGGGAGATGTTGGTGGATAGAAAATTAAAATAATTCATGTTTTACGCAGAATATGTGATTTTTGGCACAGTGAAAGTCTTGGCATCTGGGCTCTCCAGCTGAAGAGGCGCAGTGCTTATAAGAGAGCTGCTTGGTTTTCTAAAGCTACATGGTAAGCATGCTCACCTGCAAAGGAACTATGCAGAAAAGAGCTAGCTGACAACGGAGACGATGCCAGCCACCATTGTTGGAGCTATTCCCCGGGCATCAAAGACCACTCAGTCTGGAAAAACAAATGATAGGAAGCAAGCAACATGGAAGTGTAAGGGAGAGGGAGCCACGTGTTGATTCTGGAATTTTCAGGAAAGATAGGCAGTTGGGGCTCTTTTCCACATTAAGGCAGAGGCTAGATTTGCCCTCTACCGAACTCGTGCTGATGAGTATTCCCTCCCAGACCTCAGGCACATCTTGGCATCTCCAGGAGGCAGGGGAGATGAGCCGTTACTGCTGGCCGTCTGGTAATAATGTCCAACAGGAAGAATTTGTGAACCATCGCACGCTTAACTTCAAAATAACTTCCTTCCAGCTGACGAAAGATAGACACTAAAAAAGGAACATTTCTGCTGGCTTGAAAACGTTCACAGCCAAATGTTTCTAGCCACCAGCACCGAATGTCTACTCTTTAATCGATGGCACCCTTTCGGTTTATAACATTCTCCAATTTTTCTAGGGGAAACTTTTTTTTTTATTTGGGAATAAATTTTCTTTTTCCTCGTGAGTATTTCCCTGGACTATAGATGCCAACTCAGGGATCGTAAAAGCAAAAGTATGTTTTCTACTCCCTCTCCTCCTTTTTTATTTCCCACCAAATTTTAGATAAAGTAGTAGAAAGTAAGATTAGAAGAGAATTGTGATCAAGAGTACACAGAGTCACAGAAACTCCCTTTTGGTGCTTTGCTGACATCATATCAACAATGAACCAGTGAGTCCCGGGTGTTCTGCAGTGTCCCCACGTGGCACTTACATGTGGAGTGGGTAGCTGTTTTTGCTTTATAGGTGCGTGCGAAGGGTCTTCTACTTTTAAAATGTTCATTACAGGCCACTGTGCTGGTTAGTTTGGGTCAACTTGATACAACTTGAAGTATCTGGGAAAAGGGAACCTCGATTAAGGAATTGCCCCCATCAAATAAATGGGTCTGTGGGCATGTCGGTGGGGCATTTCCTTTCCTTTCCATTCTCTTTCCTCTCTTTCTTTCTTTCTTTCTTTCTTTCTTTCTTTCTTTCTTTCTTTCTCTCTTTCTTTCTTTCTTTCTTTCTTTCTTTCTTTCTTTCTTCTTTCTTTCTTCTTCCTTCCTTCCTTCCTTCCTTCCTTCCTCTCCTTCTCCTCCTCCTCCTTCTTTTGCAAGAATGAAACATTTATTCCTCAGTAAATTTGTGTCGCTACCAGACAGGGGAAGGGCCTTGTAGATCTTCCAAAATGCAGTGTCTAGGCTCATTTTACAGAATAAAGAGTTGAGCAAGAAACAGAACACAGTAGGGAGCACATAGCATTGACCATGAAAATGATAGCATATATGTACAGCTCTCAGCTCGGGGAGGAATACAGCAAACAGGTAGCTTACAGGCCCCTCGGTTCTTGCCTTGGGAGATTTTAACTACAAAAAGAAAGGGGTTCCCTGAAGGGTGAGCCTTTCCTTCAAACTGTTGAGTTCTGCTGCTGGGACACATTGCAAACTGTTGGGAATCAAGAAAGCAGCAGAAGTCTGTCTGTGCCTTTGATTCAGAGAACTCTGTGATTTATGGTGTGTGTGTGTGTGTGTGTGTGTGTGTGTGTGTGTGTGTGTGTGTGAAAGAGAGAGAGAGAGAGAGAGATTGATTCCCGGGGAGATTGATCAACAAGGCATCACAGTATTGGCACTGATGCCTCTGCTGGATAAAGTGTCCGTTTCACTTTGAGTTTTCCCGGAGTGAACTCTTGACTCTGCTACTTTTCCATCCCGCTGCCTTGGTGATTTTATGGATGTGATCCTTCCAAGACACCCTTGCCAAGTCGGAGACAAGCAGCATTATGAGAGGGAAACAGGAAGGCCTGTGCACACCTGGCTTACCCTAGCTTGGAGCCCCAATCATACAGCTTGCTAAGCTGCGGAACACGGAAATCCCTGTGACTGCTTCATCCAAAACCCAGACATAAAATACCAGCATCCCAGGGCTTCTATTAAATGAGACAAATGAGGTCCTGACCTGACAGTTTCTGCGTGAGTGTTGACTAATCCAGAGCCATTTTAGCAATATATTCTGCCCTCATGGCGGTCCTGAGCACAGGGTCATCTTTTTGACTGCACTGCCCCCTCCTCTAAGGGATGGCCACTGGTTTCGTTTATCATTCCTGCTGTCAGGAAAGCAAACAGAAAGCCAAGGAATCACAAGCCCCTTGCTGGGATTTCACCTTGGCTGTGTCCTTCAGTAGCATCGCCCCAGGGATTATATAAATATTTTGTGCTCCCAGAATTTTGATCAGGCCCTGTCCCAAGAGAGCTCAGCGTGTAAACACTGTATCCTAAGAACCCTGGCTCCAGACTCCGTGAGCGTAGAGGGATTGTAACGGTGGTCAAGAGCAGGCCTCGGAGTGATTTTAGAGGAGATGATGGTGGTGTCACTGACACTCTGGTCAGTATCAATTGCTGGGATATGTCCTATCTCTAGGGCAGCCTGCCAAGTATCAAAAACAATCTAAATGATCTCTGGGGTCTGCTTCGTACTTCTTGCTCTCTGCTCCACGACAGGGTCACAGTTGCCTTCCATCCTATGTCATGACTCTTTAACATGAGAAAAAAGGGGACAGGAATCAGCTCTCAGCACTGAAGAGGTTAGTTCCGTGACAGTCCGCCACCAGCTCATGACTTAAGGACAACCACCCATTTGTATGTTGAAGATAAAACAGGATACGGAATGACCAGCGTGGCTCCCTGCTCCAGAACATGGAGTGACCCTGTTGTTTGACTGGGAAACTCCAGGAAAGCAGAGGAGAGGGCAGGACTCTGCCTAAGGGGAATTCCATGAACTACCCATCATTCCGCATTGCTGTGTGACCTTTCCTAGGGAGATATGAACAAATGTCTATTCACCCCAGAGTGGTACCAACAAAGAAACGCTTCCACCCAAGTCTAGCTCGGTAAACCAATGAGCTTATTGAGGTTATTTACAGGAGCATTGGGGATTCAAGAGCAGTTATGTCACCAAAGATCCTGCCCCAGCAGGAATGATAACTCACAGGAGCAGAGACCCTGGAGCTCCCTGCAGGACTTGCAGGCAACTCTACCCAGGAGGCCTTGCTCCACCAAAGTTATTGACTGCTTGTCAACCTGGGGGATCTTGCCGGTTTCTAACTTTCTGAGCTTCCTTAGTCTCAGGGGCCTCCCTTCTCCCTTTGGGGAAACATGAGTTCAGTTCAGAGGAAATAGTTAGAGAACGCACGGAGGTAAGTGAGCTTCACAGGACCTCAACAGTCACTGAGAATGACAGGTAAAATGCCCATCGGTGGAAATGAATCCCTACATGTACATTCTACATAGGCGTAGAATCCTATTACTGGAATTAATCTAAAAAACAAGTTGATTCTGATGATGTCAATGCTGCAGAACTGATCACTCCTGCAAGGGCAGAGCTTGAGCATCTTCAGTTTGTTTTGTGCGGTACCCTCTGTGGACCTGCAGGCACATGGACACTGAAGATGGGACACTGCCCTAAGTTTGCTATGAGGGGCGGGGCCAGGAAGTAAGTCTAAAATCATCACTCCTCCGCTTTCCAAAGTAACATTCAATTATATTCAGAGGTGATTCAATTAAACTTAGCTTTTATCGGGCTTCAATCTGTCTGTTCAGAGTTAGCATCCGGCAGCCCACCCTCCGTTACATACACACCAAGGAAGCTGAAAGTCTTAGAAAAGTACTTTGGTTTCTCCAAATGCCAGAGGTTTTAGCGTCATTGCCAGGTAGAAATTCAGACTGAGCCACGTTAGATGGGAGGATGTGTTCAAGCTGTCAGAAATAGATCAGAAGGTCATGGTCAGAAATAAACCCTTGGAGCAAGCAAGCCAGGTCCTGGGACACTTAGCTAGAGCAGAGGAATACTAGAGCCATCTTCCCTCTGTACTCAGATAACTCAGAGCCCTTGGCATCATGTATCTAATTCCAGGAGGCACAGCTGAAAGAGCAGAGTGTTCTGGGCCAGCTTCAGAGGAGGGGCTGTCAAGAGGATGGCAGGACTGGAAAAATAAATGCCTGTTCCCGAGGAGTACAGGATGGGCTGGCACCAAATAGCTGTGTGGCTCTTGTCATCTGCCTCCAAGCAGCCCTACCCCCATATCATCAAAATGAAGCCAGTGGTCTGGGCATCCAAGTGCTCAATGGTCTCACCGTGTCTCTGTTGGCCCAGAAGCTAAGGGTGGCCTTTCTCCTCCATTTCAATTCATTGCCTGTTGTTACTAACCTCTGTCTTCCGCATGGGACACAGAATAAGAGAAGAAAGACTGAGACTCCCCTCAGATACACTATTTGATGCGAAAGTGGGGCCAATGACGCAAAAGGCTCCGGCCAATCCTAAAGAAGGCGTGGAAGTCACGGAAAGCAATGTAGATAACTCTGGAAGTTTTCATCTAAAATTACCACTATATTTGTATACATGCAGTCCTGGGAATCAACCCAGGGCTTGCATGTGCTAGACAAGTTTTTACCACTACGCTATATTCTTAGCCCTGAAATTGTATCTGGTCTCCCGCCTCGAAATCAGCAGCCGCCTCTATCCCTTGGAGGTTTCCGCACTGTCCTCACCTTGCCGTCTGCTTTCCTTGGATCAGAAGAGATGAGACTGACCAGTCATCTACTCTACCGGCAGTCTGCCTGTACAGCACAATGACCAGGCACCCAAGGACAAGGAATCTGTTTAAAATGGGGAAGAGGCATACCTAAGGCAGTGGAGGCTCCCTGGCAGCTGCAGTGCCTCTTCTTTCCCTTCCTCCAGGAGGCCCAATAAGGTGACCTGCCTCTCCTGGCGTTAGCCTGACTCCTGCCCTTGACCCTGTGTTCCATTTCTTCGGAGAAGCAAAGGACCGGGAATGACACTAGAAGTAAAATGGACCAATATGAGAAGATGGTTGAAAAGCTAAAACCTAGAGCCTATCTATGGCTCCCATTCCTCCCTGCCTGGCATGTGAATGGGTCAGCCTGGTTAGAAGGCACAGGGTCAGATTGTACATGGGGTGGGAGCGCCTGCGGATAAATATGCTGATTTCATCTATAGGATTAAGGCCAGTCTGGAGATCCACCTTCTGGTAGTGATCTTCTTCTAAGCTAGTCATTTGCACCTTGGTTGTCATTGCAGCCATCTAGGGAGCTGGCTCAGAAATGATGAGGCCCAGCCGCCATCTGCAAAGGAGGGCATCAGGATCTCTGGGATTCAAGAAAGACTTTCCTTACATGACAGATTGTGCCACAGACCACCACACGCTTCAGTGGCTAATTAACTTAAAATACACAAAGCATTAGAAGACTCACAAAGGAAAAGGAAAACCTCAGCTTAGCATACCATACCCTTAAGCTGTATCACTTTCCTTAAATCCTCTCCTGTGGAATTGCTGTCTGTTCACACCTTTGAGAGATACGGTTTGATGCAGTCTAATCTTTGAAGACATAATGAAGGACTGGAGAAACTTCTGTCCTCAATGAAGTGTTTGAGGGGAACAGTTGCCGAAGAGTTCTGTTTGCTTGTTTGTTGTCAGTTTTGTCTGTTTTTCTTTTGAGACAAGGTCTCCTGTATCTTGGGCTAGCCTTGAACTCACTATGCAGTAGAAGACAACCTTGAACTTCTGACCCCCTGGCTTTGTCTCCCAAATGCCATCATCTCTGGCTTAAGTGGTGCACCAAACCCAGGTCTTCATTCACTGTAGGCAAGCGCTCCAGCTAAGCTGCAGCCCTACCCTCTAATCAGCGTGATATCCACTTACTCTGCTACATGCTTTCTCAGCCATTGAGATTTTGTCACAGTTTTTATCCCTTGGTGGAAACTCAGTACACTTTCAATAGCCAGTAAGACCATCCTTGATCTTGCCTGAAAATTTCAGCCCTTTAAATTCTTACTTACTTTTGTGGTGGTGGGCATTGAACTTAAGGTCTCATACACACTAGACCAGCAGTTCTCAATCTGTAGGTTGTGGACGACCCTTTCACAGGGGCTGCTTAAGACCATCTGTATATCAGATATTTACATTACGATTCATAACAGTAGCAAAATTACATTTGTGAAATAGAAACAAAGATAATTTTATGGTGGGGGGGATGGTCACCACAACACAAGGAACTGTATTAAAGGGTCACAGTGTTAGGAAGGTTGAGAACCATTGTACAAGACAAACAATTTACCCCTGAGCTACATCCCCAGTTCTTGGTTGTCTAGATCTCTAGCATTAAGGTAACTGACTTAGAACTGAGAATGGTCCATATCTCATATTCATAAGGGCTGCTGGCTATGGTGTGGTTTAACAGAGTTTCCCTTCCATCAACACTTTCCCTGCCCTGTCTCCCCTTCGACTACGAAGGGCTCACATTTGTAGTCTCCCTGCAGGGTAGTTTCACCTTATCTGTATCTGCCTCATTAAAGAGTTTAAGATCAGTTGCAGAAGAGATAAATAGTGAAAATCTCTTTGCTGTTTATGACATATTTTAGAGCTGATTCTTTGGATTCCACTTAATCCTGGCTTGTGGTTTAATATTCCTTTGTAGTTCTTTTACAGGTGATGGATGGGGTCGGGATGCAATTTATCAAAGCATTAAGCTGGCACATGGATTGCAGATCACATGATGCCCCAGCCATAGGTACCCACTTAGAAGCCCTGTTCCTCCACTTGGTCATCTCTTTTCAAGCTTCTGCCTCTCCTGACCTTCACCTTCAGCTTCTCCTTTTGCCCACCGCCTCCCAGTCATTCCTGCAGTCAACTCCCTCGGAAAGCCTTCCTAAGGACCCCGGTGTCTTCATGGTATCTCCTCTTCTTCCTCATGACCAGATCTGCCACTGTATTTGTAACATTTGAAAGTAGAAATTGTGCTTATTCATTTCTGAATTATAGCACTAACAGTTGATTGATATTTAATAAGTCTTCTACCAATATATTAAATTAATATGTGATTATCTGGTCAATGTCCAAAATATTATGTTCAGAGACCAAACATTCCTCAAGAAAAAAGAGAAAGTCAGCCTTTCCTGCAATGAGGTCTCCAGGCCGGATAGCTGGTGCCCCTTTGGCTCCATACGCTCTTTCTTCCCCTGCAGTGTCTGGCCTCCTTCTCAGCTCCCTGCTCAATCCCCTGTCCTGCTGGGCTGGACGCCACCTTCCCCTTAGTACAGCACAGAACTCCTTGTTTACCTCTACCCCATTGCCTGTCATCGTCAACCAGTTCTGCAATCCACTCTCACCACGCAGAGACAGGCCTGTCCTTGCCTCATCCAAGAACCTGTGATGGTTCCCTATTAATGTTTTTGTTTCTCTGCAATTCCCCTTTGGTTGTTTCCTGAAATTCCTCATCATTGGACTTCATCCAAACCACTTAAATGTATTCGCCACCCGTGTTCTTGTTCCATCGACCCCATACCAATTAATCTCCTCCGTGAACTGCAGTCATCAGCATGCGCCTCCACCCACTTAGAGCTGCCAGCCGCGTGCCTTTGTTCAGCTCTACACTCTGCAGACCATGTCTTTCCTTCCACGGTCGACCCAAATCTAACCTACCATCAAGGCTCACCCCAGCCCATCTCTCCCAGCACATCTACCCCCACACCCCACCCCGCACTGTACTTACCATCTCTTTCCCTGCTTTCCTTCTGTACCGCTAGCTGAGACCATGGCCTTACACAGGGTGCAGGGGTTTCCAAGGCAGAGGCAGGATCTTGCAGGGTGTTGGCAAACAGACAGGTTTGAAAGGAGAGGGCCCCCGTGGAGACAGTAATGTGCTCCTTAATTCAAGCATAAGCTCTGGAAAAAGAGAAGAAATATAGACAGTGTGGAGATTGGGGAAGCTCAGAGGCTATTAGACTGCATAGGCCTCATGGCTTAGGGCTTTTTATATAAGTAAAAAAGAAAAAGCTATTGAAACTTTTTGGAGAAAACTCCAGTAGCAAAATTTTGCAGAATTTTGCAGCATCATTCCCTGGGGAGGCTGGAGACATAAACACTTGGCCTGAGGCAACCGATTTCCTTTTTCTTTGAAATGCTAGACTCCAAAGAAAGGTGTCAAACGAAACTGAAAACTATCAAACATCTCAGATAATCAGAAATTGGCTCTCTAATGTGTGGGATTTTGCTAAAATGTATAATGTTTGTATGTTTCTGGCGTTGTCATAGAAGCAAATGGTGTGTTTTGGAGAATGTGGATCTCTACGGGTATTTCCTGGCTAGCACAGGATGTACTTTCAGTTGGGAGGGGGCAGATCCCAGGAGCCCTAACTGAGGCTCCCCTGCACCTTGCTGTGTCGAAATGCTTGGAGGTGAAAGGCTGCCTCTGACTCCAGCAGGAACAGTTCTTTCAGAGTTTAGAGGCAGTGCCCACTAGTGCAAAAAAGAAGGCCAAAATCTAAAGGAAGCCATCTTCACCCACCACTCCATTTGCATTTACTTATTCAGAATTCATATTAACTGGCAGCAGCAGCTTGTGCTCATTTTCTCTGCATCATTAAAATGTGCTCGCCTGAGCCCTAAACAAAGGCACCGAGGCCCAGGTAGCAGCTCCAACAACGCAGCAGTAATTGCACCACGCCGGCTCCCTGTAGTAGACTGCAGGAGCTCAGGACTGTAGAGGGTTTTCATTAAGCAAGTGCTCCTCGGGTGTGACCCACAGAAAGACTGGAGGCCCATAGGACATTGCCATGTGTTTCCATTCTTGGCCCAAACTGGGAAGAGGAAAGTCCATGGGGAAATCATTAGAAATTTTGTTCAGCCCAGGACACAGTAGGACTCATGTGATCAGTGCCTAACACAAGATGCAGGCTTTTGATAGTGACAGACAAGGATGGGGGTTATGAGCAATTAGGACAAAGGGAAGGAGACCGTGCTCAGGGAACCAGAGCGCGGAGCCAAACGAAGCGTTTGCATGTTGTAAAAACGAAATGTTCTTGTGCAGTTTTAAGCCTGGGATGGCCCACATCTGTAACCCAGTACTTGGAAGGGGCAGTGCTGACGCTAGAATTCCTGATACTGTCAAGCTTCAAGATCCATTCTCTACATCATTCTTGCAGGTCAGTTTCGAAAGACCAAGCCCTATGTGGTGGACAATAATTGAAACCCCAGCATTTAGGAATGGGAACCAAGAGGGTGAGGAGGTCAAGGCCAGCTTGTGTAATAAGACCCTTTTGTTTAAAAAAAAAGACAGAGAGAAAAAAGAAAGCGGTGTTTTAAACTTTAAAGAACTGGCCACAACAATCACAGTCTTATAAATTAGTTCCGAGGACCTGCTGATTACTGAATGAAGACAGAGCCAATGGACACAAGCAGAGCTAGGAGAGGAAGAGAAGCTGCGGGTGAAAGGTGGCCCAGGAGCGAGCCTTTAACAGCAGTGTCTTGTGGTGGGCCTGGGAGGTGATTCCTGCTAGAAACACCTCATCATGGAGTCCCTCAGGAGTCCCTCAAGTTCAAACCTACCTCACACCGTCTTTCTCCTGTCACGAGTCCTTCAGTGTCATAGGAGATAGTAGATGCCCCATGATCCTCATAGGTGATTCTTTTCATATGTTTAAGTGAAGCTGGACCTGAACAATGTCGCCATGTCTGCTCTACACCCCACTTCCTAAGGGGGTGAGTTGCCTGGGCTCAGAGGATGTTATTGATTATTTCATACTTATCTGGTTTATGGAAGTTTGGTCTTTTTTGTTTGTGTGATTCTTGTTTCACTGAAAGAATACACACATATATAAACCAGACTGATCACAAAGATCCAACAAGAAATTCATTTCTCCAGGACTACATACATCCTTCTAGATAGATCTGGAAGACACTGGGATTCAACAATCCTGAAAAGATCTTCCTCCTCACAGATCACTGCTAAGGAAAAGGGAAAAATTCCTAAGCCTGGGTAACAAGCATGAAAGATCTAGAAAAAGATCCAAGAATAATGAAAATGGCTGAATAAATTTTTTTTCTCAAATAAACTGGCCCATGAAGAGGGTGACAGCATGCACTGAACCCCTATTTCAGAGGGGTGACTTAATCTCTTCTGCGCCCGAGGGCAGAGATAAAGAGCATTGTGAGAATCAATGAGCCATTACACTTGAGTGCTTACGGAGGAGTCTGATGCATATGAATTCCACCCCCCCCTCTTTCTGTGTGTGTGTGTATGTGTGCACGCACGTGCAGATACATGTTCATGCGTGTGAATGTGGTCTGTGTTTGTGGTCTTCCTCAATTACTCTTCACACATTATGCATTTGAGACCGAGTCCTTCGCTGAACCTGGAGCTTGCAGATTTGGCTACCCTGGCTGGCCAGCGAGCTCCAAGAACTGTCCTGTCTCTCTACCTTCCCGGTGCTGGGATTACAGGTGTAGCAAACTATTTTCTGTTGGGAGTGTGGGATCAAATCACTTTACCAACTGAGTCACCTCTCTGGGCCCCAGGAAAGTTTTGATTCATGTTAACTTTCGTTATTTTCCTTAGCACTACTTTCTTTCTTACCTGGTAAAAATCAATTTACAGAGCAGCAACCTCCTCCCTTGGGATCTTAGAGTAATACTACTTACATTCTATTGCATACTCCGGTCATCTGACCTATGTCTCAACTGATCCTTTCCAATAATCCTATGAGAAAGGTATTATTATTATCAACTTCAGTCGACGCTCTGAGGATTAGAGAAATTAAATAGCAGCCTCAACTAACAAGAGAGGGAGCAGATATTTTGAATTTAGAGCCAAATGTATCTAAAGCCACTGGGGTTATAGGTTACTGTTAGACTTCTTGCTTCACGGGCTTCAGGTTCTGCATTCTGTCCCATAGAGAGAAAATAAATAAATAAATAAATAAATAAATAAATAAATAAATAAATGAATAGATAAATGAATAAATAGATAAATAATAAATAAATAAATAATAAATAATAGGGCTGTCTCATCTTACCACTCTCCCAGGCTAGCTTCTACAGAAACTGCTCAGTGTGCCAAAATGAAATTGAACTTAATTAAAATAAGCACAGAGGCCAAAGACCTCCTTTCCTTGACTTATCTCACATAGAATAGATTGCTTGGTACCTCTCAGAGAGTTTCCGCTTAACACCCTGAGATTAATTGGCCTCGTGGCTCTGATCGGAGGAAGTCTGATTAATTCAAGTCACATGTGGGCATTTTCACTCCAATTATAACATCAGCTCTAAATCTGTTGGTATGTCACAAAGGCACAAGTTAAAACCCAGCAAAGAACTTGAGCTGTCACTGTTCCCAAGTAGAAACATCCTTAAAAGCTTATCTGAACAGAAGGCCAATCTGAAGCCCTGGAGGTTTGCCCAGCCCCGGTTTCCTGTCTCACTGAAAGCAGAGAAGACCAGACACAGAGCCAAGAAGCTCACACTTGAAGGGTCAGCAAGCTAAATTTGAGAACCCGGACCAGCCAGGCCAAGCACAGGCTCTGTAGCCAGAGCCAAGGAGGAGCCATGAGCCCAAAGTGCTCAGAAGCACAATGAAAAACTTAGATGAAGAAGTATTGCAAATGAAATAAAAGCAAAAACGAACAACAGCCTCCCAATTCAGCAGGGATGTGTAGACAATCTGCCCCAGCCCCCTCCCCCCCAGGTTATATTTACAGATCATTGTGCTGTTCTTGGCGTCCAGAAGGATTCCTCGCTGTCTGTGACAGTACAGCGCTTCACGTTCACTGAGCACTCACCAGCACGATGACAAACACAAAGCACCTTACGCCTGTTCCAGCAGGGAGAGATGACAGCCCGAGCACATGCCTATGGCTGGAAAGGCCGTGCATACCTCAGTTTTCATAGACATGGCATTCCAGCAGAATCGTGGCTGCAACAGACCCTCTCACTCTGAGAGCTGCAGGGCCTCACCTTGCTGTGCAGCTGTCTACACCCCACCCCAAAGGCACCCTGAGTCTGGATGTGCCATGTTGGTGATCATGACCACAGGAAAACCTGCTTTGTACTTCCATGAGAAGCAGAAGCCCTGATGAGCCCAAGGCCTTTCAGTAGGTACTTCCAACTACCTCCTACCCCCCTCCCAAAAAAACAAGTCTCTCCCCTGCTGCAAACCTTCCCGTAACACAGAGTTATAAGACCATGTGAGAGAAGAAAGACTCTCGACTGGATACTTCACATCTCAATGGCCAAGTTTGATCATGTAGCTGTCTCTAAATCCAACCTTGACAGGAATATAATTGCTGTGATCGACTTTGACTAATTAGCATCTGTCCTAAGTGGAGGATGGGGCCAATTTCTGCAGGATTCTGTATCCAGACACAGGTACCCCACTGGCGCTCTGGAGCAGAGGACAGTGCCCCGCCCCTCTGCATTCCGCACAGGTCACCCCCTTTGCGGGAACGTAGCCCCAGATGAAGCGGTGCTTTCTCTCAAGTGCGGCCGCTCGAAGCCTGGATCTTGTTCCCAAGGAAAGCGAATTCTGTTTCTCTAACGTCTAACTCAATACCTTTAGCACATGGTTCTCTTCCTTGTCTCCTTTCCCATATTCTCTGTTTTCAGTCATCGCTCTTCCCCCCAAGACTCGGAGGTTTCTGATCATGGAAACAGTGTGCCAGCCCTTTGGAATTTTCAGTGCCTAGGATAATGTCTGTGAATATATATATTATATATATGGTATGCTTTGGAAATCCCTTTTATTCGGTCTGTTTTAGCACAATCAAGAGCAGGAGATGACACACGCTTTAAAAGTAGAAGAAAAAGAAGCTGGGTTCAGCAGTGTTCTCCTGTAATCCCAGCTCTGGGGTGGGGGGTGGCGGGGAGACAGGAGGATCCCCTGGGGCTTGCTGGCCAGCCAGCCTACCTGAATCTGCAAGCTCCAGACTCAGAAAGAGACCCCATTTCAAAAACATAAGGTAGAGACTGTTTGAGAACGACGCTCAATGTCAACCTCCGGCCTCCACATACGTGTGCACACACACTTAAACATGTTCACACATGTATACTCCTCCCTCATCACACACACAAGTAGAAGAAAAGGGGACATGGCCCTATTTTTTAGTGAGTTTTTAACCTTCCTAATTAAAGAAAGAGAGAGAGAGAGAGAGAGAGAGAGAGAGAGAGAGAGGAGAGAGAGAGAGAGAGAGAGAGACTCCAGGAAGCCGGGTTGCTGTGTGTAATGTACTGTGCTTAATACGGCCTCTTCTGCATCCCCACAGCCCACAGGGCCCAGTAGGGATGCAGTGTTCTTGGACCTTAGCCACCTGTGCTCCAATTCGAAGACAAACATATTTCCCAACTTGCCCAAGGCCCTGGCAGGGAAGACTCTGATGCCCAAGCTCAGGTCATTCTAGTGCAGCGATGACCAGCTGGGTTTTCAGCTATGTGGATGGAGCCATCTGTTTTCTCTGCCCACATAAAAATATGCACAAGGAGTGTGCGGATCAGCAAATCCACAGCTTCCAGAGGACCCAGCTGGGATGCGCCCTCCCTTTGGGGACTAATGAAAGGTAAATCCAGTGTCAAAAGACAGGGGGGCCAGCAGCAAGGCTAAGGAGCCAACAAATCCAGACTCCATATCCTCCTCTCCACCTTTGCCCGGAATACGGCCCATCTGGCTCCCTAGTGCACTGCCATTGTGCTTGTGTGAGGGGCACCGTGGTGCACATTGAGTGCCCGGAAAATTACCAGCAGCCTCCCGCCCCTCCCACTCCAGGCACCAGGAGCGGGTTGCATAGGAACTCCCTTCTCTGATGCGCTTTGGTCTGCTGACTGCCTGGTCAACTCTCAGTCGTTCACATAAGGAGCTTGGTGAGTCCAGGTGGCCAGGAATAGAGAGGCTTTTGTGTCCTGGTCTCAGAGAAGGAAGCTCCTTAGCTTTTCCCACAGACACACACCCCCTTCCTTCCCTATCACCTCATGTCACAGAAGGGAATTTAGAGCTGTCTTGGCTCCCTGGTTAGGACAGAAGACAGTGGATTCCACATTTAAAAAAAAAAAAAAAAGGGAAATAAAATGGAGATGCTGTTAGCCAGCCACCCAGGTGCAGATGGCGTTTGGCAGCACAGGACCAGGCCGTGATTGAGAAGAGGGTCTGTCTCAAAACCATTACAGTTAATTATCACAGAGTTACAGATTCATCAGCAGGCAAAGAGCCAGCTCAAAATCCCCTGGGAAATTTCAGATGGATTAATAAGCAAAGGGATGTGGCTGTTAGACAGCTGATTTTCTATAAAGAAATGATATCATTACTTCTTTATTCCTCACTCCTGGGCAATGCCTGTTTCACACTCTCCTATCTTTGAAGACATCTGTCCAACAGGGAGCTGGGTCGGGGGGGAAACTGCTTTGTTCCTTGTTATCTGGAGGCACTAATGTGTTCAGAATAAGACTCCTGGTTTTTTATGACTCCTGTTCATTTGGAAAAACGTGTTTCAACCTGGTCATCTGCTTTCCTCTGTGGCTTTCCCTGTTAAGATGAAGTTCTGCACAGAAACCCCAGAGAAGCCTTAACAATGGCGGAGTGAAAGGCCTCCCTCTGGCCACATACATCCGTGCTCAACAGGAGCCAAATAGTAACATACATGATATTGTCAGCAGAAGCAGAGCATCTGTACATTACAACTGGCACGCAGGAAGAGTGTCAGGCCCATTCTGGACTTGGAATTCCTTTTCCAGGCTCTTTGTCTTTGCTTTCACCCACTAAGATCTGTATCATTTACTCCCAAGAAGCAGGAAAGGCCACCAGCAGCTTTGACTCAGTGTGATAGGCTCCAGTCACACAGGGAAGCAGAAACAGGGAATCACAAGCATGTCCCATGCTCGGCCGCCAAATCCGCTGAGGTCTCCCTACCACCTACAACAGGTGCCTGGATTTGTCTTTGTTGACTGTGATGTTTCTCTTCCTCTAAGCCTTCTCTAAGCTGTTTAGCACCCCAGGAAGCACAGGTAAATGAAACAATAAAGAGCTTGTTTTCATCAATAAAATATACTCTGAAAGGGAGAAGAAACACTTAGGTTGCCAGGACCTGTGCAGGGGAAGGAAATCTGTCTGCGAGCTGCGATTCAATGGCCACATTGCTACTTGGAAGCGTTTGCATTTTACAGCTGTCTCTTTCTTCTACTTCTCCACGTGACTCAACAGTGAGAGTTTCCAGAGTTTAAAACTGTATGAAAATAACGTGGAAATAATTTGACCTGTTCGTAGACGTTAAATCAGCTAGGTCACACCTCTTGATAACTAAGAGCAGCAGTCTTTTTCTGTAAAGAGCTACAGAGCAAGTACTGTAGATTTTGCGGCCACACAGGCTTCATGGCAACACTTCAGCTCCACCTTGGGAGCACGAGAGCAGCCATAGACCATAAAGAAAGAGTGTCAGTTTTTTAATAGATTCTATAAATAACGTCCCAATAAAGCTTTATTTATAAAGCAGGCCACAGTGCAGATTATACTCATAATGTGTCAACATTTGTTTTTTATATAAACTTATAATAAATTTTCTTCTCTGGCTAAATAGTGAATGTGAGCTTTTAACACTCACATGTAATGGTAGCCAGGACACCACTGCTGGGTTTCTTTCTCCTGACTTTTAAGAAAGTAATCAAAGTGACAATGTGTAGCTATTTCATAAAGCAAAATACGCATTAACCACTTGAACTCTCAATTTGGTGAGACTGTGCAAACATGCTGAAGTTATTTGCTATCTTAGAAGTCCCCTTTTAGGGGGTAGCAGACAAAGTTATCTAGATTAATTGTCATATTGAAATGCTGAATATAATACAAAGAGTGTGTGCCTAAAAGCACCCAGTGCTAACAAGATAGACAAGAATTACCAGAGTCCATGAACGAGAAACATCAACACACACAGAAGCAGTTGCTGTCCTGATGTATTTGCACTTCGGGAAAGTTGCGTTCTCTCTGTGATGACTTCTGGGGGTAATTAGGATAGCGACCAAGGGCTATATCTTACGTGAGTTACAAAATGCATTAAGGGCTTATCCTTACAATAAATTTGAGGCTCAAAGGAAATTCCTGGAATGAAAGAGAGGCAGAAGTTATAGAGCTCTCCTGAGACAAGCAGATGGAATTCATATGTCTGGCCGATCAAAGGTCCTGAAGCCCAGAATTCGACATTAAAGGGGTCTTCCAGGCATCTTTCTGAAGCACACAGAGATCTTCTTTGGAGGAAGAGTCATTCATTTCATCCTGGGTCTTAAAATCATCTTCTAAGCACCAAGACCAATCACGTACTCGAAGGAAAAACTCTATGAGGTTACCAAAAATAGATTTGTAAATACTGAAGCCTAGTGAAGACCAGGTCCGAGTTACACAGCAAGAGTGCAGATCAGGCTTGATAGAAGAAAATGGTTTTTGTTTGTTTGGGGAGAAAGGGTTTGAGACAGAGCCTCACCCTGTGGCCCTGGCTGGCCTGGAACTCACTTTGTAGAACATGCTGGCCTTGGCACACAGAGATTCAGTTGTCTCTGCCTCCGTTCAGGTTAAGATTAAAGGCATGAACTACCATGCTCTGCCAAGAAAGCCATTTTTAAAAGACATATTTTAGGGGCTGGAGAGAAAGCCACCCCACAAAAGCTTGAGTACCTGAGTCTGATCCCAGCACTTAAGTAAAAAGGCAGGCCTGGTGGCACACACTTGTAATCCCAGCATGGGGGAAGGGAAGAGGTGGACTCCTGCTGTCCACTGGCCAGCCAGCCTAGCTTAATTGGCGAGACCCAGGACACAAGAGAGACCCTGTCTCAAAACAACAAGGTGGTAGGCTCCTGAGTAAACAACACTCACAAGTGCACACCTGAGCACGCATGCGTACACATACCACACCCACGGTTTTTTCTTTAAAAAAATATCAATAGAACTTACATCTAGAAATGAAAAATGAAACATCCAAAGTTAAAGATTTAATAGCTCCTTTTGGTAGCACATTAGCTAAACCAAAAGGAAGAAATGGATCCGAGAAGCCCCCTTTTCTAAAGTGTCTAGTAACCTATGACTGGCAAGGACTTATCAAATGATAAGCTTATTTCCTTGGACTCAGATACTAAAGACCTTTTAATGCATGGCCAACCTGTTGGCAACATATGCTAATACTGATGGAGATGATGGGGGAAGGGTGTCATCTTTTCTTCCTCTGCTAAACTGATAACTTTGAGTTGCTTTCTGCCTGCCCCTCACCCCACGCACAAACTCTCCATGGATAACCAGGACATGCCTTTAGCCTATCCAAGAACTTGATCACACGGTCAAATTCACTTGGTCTGCCACAACTGAGTTCAAGTTCCTGCCTTTGTTTTCAGTTCATCCTCATGTGTATACAGCTAATTCTTCTTGGCTGAGTGCTATCCAAAGGGCTTCCCAGAAGCCCTGAGGATTGGACCAACCAATTCAATAGGATTTTTTATTTTATTTTGTTTTATTTTATTTTGCTTCTTACACTAGATCTATGCAGCTTTTAAATTGTAGCAATGCCCCCCTCCTGATTTTTTGCTTTGGAGTTTTCATTAATTGTTACTGGGTATTTTAAAGCCCCACAAGAGAGCAATTCTTTTTGGATTGCACTCCATTCTTTTTTAGATTTGGGGAATAATTTCCCTTTAGCATCTATTTCTGTATGGATCCCTTAGTGGTGAGTCCTGGTTTTGCTTGTTTAGAAAGATGTGTATTACATTTTCATATTTGGAGGGTATTTTCACTGGATTAACTATTTTAGGCTGGAAATTGTGGCTTTTGTACTTTCTTTGGCTCTTTAATACATCATCGTATAGCACACTGGCTCTTGTTTCTCTTTTGAGAAGGAGGTAGTCATCTTACTGAAACGCCGTTAAAAGGCAATATGTTGCCCCCTGCCACCCCCGGATACTTTAAAGATTTTGGTGTGCAGAAATTTTGGAATTGTGGTTTCTTTATAAGAAATCTCACTCGGAGCTTGGAACATTTCCTTTTTGTTTATTTTATTACTTTAATTTTTTTCTTCGGACACAAGAAAAAGAAAAACTGGTTCTAGGCGTCTTCCCAGATGTGTGAGAAACTTGTTTGCACGTTGATGGTTTCTGTGCTACAGGGTGGGGCCCAGCTTGTTCTCGCCTGTGAATATGCCCAGGCTGCCCAGTTCTCACCTCTGCTCTTAATGTATTTTTCAAGCATCAGGTTGATCTCCGCTAACTTCTAAGTTTTTCTAGTTTAGTGAGGTTCTCTCTGCTGCTCCAATGTGGGTTTTTTTTTTTTTTAATTTGTCCTATAAGCAATGGTTTGGCCCCAAAGATTTCTTGGTTATTCCTTTTTTTGAGCCTATAATATTTCAAAACATAGAAAAATATGATATGATTCCATATTCATGAGCTAGCCATTACCCTTCCCATTTCTTATACAGACTTTTTTGATATTTTGAGACTTTGCATACAATGTATTTTGTCCAGTTTTATTTCAACTCCTCCCCCTAACTTCTCCCAGATCCACTCCTTGCCTTCTCCATCTCTCCCAACTTCATGTCCATTTCTTTTTTAAATCGTATAGCCCAAAGATCTCATTCCTGTTGCCCATATACTCAAGGGTGTGAAGTCATTCATTGGAGCACGGTCAGGGTCACACCCTTGAAGAAAACTGATGTTCTCTTCCCAGAAGCCATCGTCTCCCAACAGCTTCTTAGGTAAGGGGGCGTCATGAGCCCCTCTCCTCTCCGTGCTGGGACCTTGACTGGCTTGATCCTGGAAAGGACTTGTACAGGCAACCATAGCTGCTTAGTTAGTTCATGTGTGTAGCGGTCCTGTCATGTCCAGAAGACACTGTTTGAGTGTGGTCCTCGCTGAACTCTGGCTCTTTCAATCTCCCCACTATCCTCTTCCATGAAGGTCTCTGAGCTGTGGTGTGACAGATGCCCCATTTGTGACAAGCATTCCACAGACAATTCTTTACACTTTGACCAGTTGTAGGGTTCTGCATTAATCATCATCCACTGCACAAAGAAACTTCTCTGGTGAGGTCTGAGAGTTATGCTAATCTTCGTGTACAGAGATGGAATTTATAGGACAGTGTGACACTGTATCCAGTTAGCAAAATTAACAGTAGCAGGTTCACCACTAAGGCCTGTGAGCTCCCGAATCATGGGTTCTTGGCCAAATTTGCAGTATCAGGCATGTGTTTCCTCCTGTGGGGTGGATATAGACATCACTGTTGCACCCGTGGGCATATCTTGCCATACTGACTGTTAATGTAGATACTGGTTGTTAGTGTAGCTCCCCAAAATCTACATAGAACCTGCCATCATCTGAAAAGCTAACCAAGAAGGAGGAATATTCCCAGTCAATCCAATCTCATTTCTGCATGTTCCGTGGTCAATGTGTGTAGTATCTTCAACAGTAGAGCCTTACCTGGTGGCCAACCAAGAGCAACCACAATCACCTGTATTGTTTTGAAGGTCTCCAGGATCCCTCTGAAAAACAACTTTGGGGGAGCAGTATCCCACACTTGACACTTTTTTTTTTTTTTGACAATCTGTGGCTTCTAGGAACCCTTTCAATTTTTATAATACCTTTAAAAAATATTTTTGAACTATTTTTCTATTCATATAATCAGTCCATATATCACAATCCCATTAGGTAGTATTAAGCCAGTTCAAAGGTATCTTTCAGTCGCTGTCACGTGGAGCCTAATTTAAAATGCACATGTTGGAGCCGTAATAGATTGTCTCGCTGTCAGATACGGTGGCTCTTCATCTGTTGCTGATTAAGATGAAACTGTTTTTTTTTTTGAAAAGTAAAGCCATCTGCAGATGCTTTGAAAGTCAATTGACATTTTGTTAATTAGCATTTATTTACAGTAGTTGACTAACAGAATCAAACTACAATAAGGAACGAGCAGTTAGCATAAAAACAAAAAAGCTGGTGACAGTAAGTTTCATCATGTGGCATCTCGTGGAGAACACATTCTCTCAGAGATCTCTAAAGTCTGTTTAAATGTAAAATACACCAGACAAGGCGATGTGAGCTGACAGAGAGGTTGAGCTGAGGCAGGGCTCTTGGGTGTGGGAATGGAACAGATACGCAATTGGGCAGCCAGGGGGCCAAGGGGAATTACTTCCTTATTAGTGACTTCTTCGCCATGTTCCAAATCACCACTGGGCTTTTTATAGTCACAGATTCCAAATGTCTTTAGTGATCATGTTAGTATGTCATGTTCATCCCAGGTCCTAAATTCTCCACCATCAACCTCCAGGACCACAAAAGACAGGAAGCAGAAGGAAAGAGAGAAGTCTAGTTTTATCAGGGGATATTTTCACACATAAAAATTAAATATCTGGCTCTCCATGAACTTTCAATAGTCCACAGCATTATTGCTTCCTTCCACAAAAGCACTAAGATGAAACAAATCACTAGTAAACCGCTAATGGTTTCCATGACTGTAAGCGTGCAAATGCGTTTGGAAGGAAAGATCTATGTTGCCATGTTTCTGAAGGTTTGCTATCATTTTCTTACCTGACTCTGGTTAGCATTGGTGGGATAGCATGGACAATTAGCAGTCTAGAAGCCTGCCTGATGGCACTGGGGAAGAATCTTACAGTGCTGCCTATCTCAAAGCCCATGTGAAAACTCAGGGTGCAGACGTAGGACCCTGTCACACAGCGACAACAGAAGGAAGGCATGATTGCCGTCATCCCCAGCTCGTTCTCGCCAGTGCAATATTGACAGGCCCTGATCAGGAACTAAGACCTCATTTTCAAACCAACATTATTTGATAAGGAAGACTTGTTGGAATATTGAAAAAAACAGTTGATCAGGAACGAGCATGAGAGGTGGTTCAGTTGTAAAGAACTTGTCACACGAGAATGAAAACCTGAGTTCTGATGCCAAGCATTCATACAAAAATCTTACATGGAGGAGTACTTACTCTGGGGGAGACAGTGACATTTGAATCCCTGGGGCTTGTGACCAACTAATCTAACTTATCAATAAGCTCTCAGTTCAATAGTTGAAACCGTGTCTCAAAAAAATAAGGTGGAACTGGGCTGTGGTGGCACACGCCTTTAATCCTAGCACTTGAGAGGCAGAGACAAACTGATCTCTGTGAGTTTGAGGCCAGCCTGGTCTACAGTGAGTTCCAGGACAGCCAGAGTTACAACAGAGAAACCCTGTGTCAAAAAAAACCCCAACAACAAATAAACCCAACAAATAATAATAAATTATTATTATTATTAATAATAATAATAATAATAATAATGTGAATAGCAATTGAAGAAGACATTGGCTTTCAATCTCTAACCTTCACATGTACAAACACACCCACCCCTCCCACATATACATATACACACAAGGGGGCTTTGTATTTTAATAATTAATCTTACTTTTAGCAGATGTGTTCTCAATCTGCCCACTTACTGGCTCAACTCAAGAGAATGCTTCCTTTACTAGGTACATAGAATACTAGTAAATGTTTGTACTATGAGGCATTACTTTTATAAATATGACTAGCTACCACTCATCAGCTATTTTTAAGATTTTAAACCAGGAGACTTTTAAATAAGCCTAAATTGTGAGACAAGGGTAGGGAACTGTGTCATTTTGATCACTGAATCTCCATCTAGTATTAATGTTCTGCCAGCCATTTGCTTCAAAGTAGGGAAAGGTTTAATTAGTTTTTTCTGTATTTTTGTTTTGGGAGTTTTGTCTGTTTCATTTGAGACAGAATCTGACTAGATAGCCCTGGCTGGCCTGGAACTGGCTATGCAGACCTATGCTGGCCTCTAACTCACAGGGATGAGTCTGTCTCTGCCTTCCAGGTTCTGGGATTAAAGGATTATACCAAGACACCCAGTCCAAGTTTAACTTTTAAACTAGCAGTTTTATCTAGGATCTGGTTAGAATTGAATCTACCTATAATAATGTGGAAAGCAATTGAGGAAGACATTGGCTTTCAATCTCAAAGAAAACCAGTCACTTGAAAAATAAGGTTGGTTTTCTTTTTTCACACCAAATTATCAACCATTTTTTACTAAATCCAAGCATACCAATCACTTTAACATAATCCATCTCTTTAAGTATGAGCCACGCTTCGGCAGTCTTGTATAATGGACGCTATTATTCCTACTTAGGAAACTAAGGCTCGGAGACGCTAGCAACAACTAAGCTCTAAAGATAGATGACAACTAACGACAGACCAGACCCAGCGCTGAGGGTCAGTGCCACCCTAAGGACCGTACTGCAGGACTGCTAACTCATCCGCCAGATGACCGGGGACACGGATGACAAGTTGACACCCCAGCCCTCCGTGTTTTATTCAGTTTTGAGCTTTTATCTTTTATCACAGATAATGCTAAGCTCTCCATTACCATGAGCACAGCAGGAAGCTTTTTTTTTTTTTTCTTTCAAGTTTTTCCTCCAGCCTTGTTTCATCTTTGGCCAGCTTCGAAAGTACAGCTTTAAAGTCGTATGCTTCCAAATTCAGAAGTCAGAGAGGCTAGAAACCCAAAATGATCTCCAGGAGTTAAGAGGAAATTTCTCATTCCCGTAGATTCTCTAGCTCTCTTGTTTTGTTAGGTAGATTCTCTCCTGGCTTTCTCCCCTCAAAACTGAACAATGTTTGTCTTTCAAAAATACCCCTACATAAATTTATTTAATTTATTACTTTTATTGTGCATGCGTGCTACTGTGTGCTCATACCCTCCCTTTAACAGCCTGTCTCCCATGCGTGTAAAACTCAGAGAACAACTTTTGTCAACTGTTTCTCTTCTTCCCACTAGGTAAGATAAAGCCCCACTTGCTTCTGCCATGCTTCGTGCTCCAGGCTAGCCCAGGAACTTAGGGGTGAAGCTCCTGTCTTCACCTCCTCTCAATCTCTCTCTTTCTCTCTCTCTCTCTCTTCCTCTTCCTCTCCCTCTCTGTCTCACACACACACACACACACATGCTGAGATTACAGATGTACTACAGAGATGTCCCACCAACCCTACATGTGAAGTTTTAGCCACCATTTCCTCAAAGTGAAAAGCACCCTTTAAAGAAAGCGCAGCGTGGAGGAGTGTGGACTTTGTCAGTACCACCTCGGCACCGAAGTCCTTGTGTGGTCTCCCCACGTGGTTAGAACAGTGAAGTTAATAACCTCAGTTTCTTGAAAACATTTGCCTCACAGAGCTTTTAATTAACAAGAGAACATTAATCAACCAGAGAGCAAGAACTTTTAACAGTGTTATTCTTCTTCCCTTTCTGCATGTGAGTTTGTCTAGAAGCAGCTTATTTTCCGTAGATCAACTGTCTTCCTTACTACCCCCGCCATTACGACGTGGGAATAAATTATCCATCTGGGAGATTTAGCTTGCTGATGGTCAAAATATCCATACAATGAAATGCATTGCCCTAATCCACTGTCACTGCTCTGTTCAGTGACATTAAGTGTGCCCGTGTTGTTTGGTAACCATCACCGATGCTTACCCACAAACTGGAGCTCTTTGTTTATCTTAGAAACTTGAGCTCTGTACCCCTTACACACTAAGTCCAGCTGGGTGTGGCGACACACACCTGTAATCCTTGCACTCAGGAAGCTGAGACAGGATGATTCCCCAGTTCAAGACCAGACAAACCTACACAAGAAGTTGTAGGACAGCCTGGGCTAAATGAGATCATTCTCAAAAAAACAGTAAGTCCACCCCTCGTCCCATCATCTCAGCGGTGGGCACCTCCCTGTCTGATCATGAATTAGACTGTCTCAGTATCTCAAAAAGAGTATCTTTTTGTGATGGGCTTATTTTGCTCAGTGTCTTAAGACATATGCATATTATAGGAATATGTCAAGGTTTTCTTTCTTCTTAAGACTAAATAATATCCCGTTATATGTTAATGTCTAAACAGTTAATTTTGATTTAATGAATGCTTGGATAAATGTGACTGAGACATTTTCCTTCAGAAAGAGAGGTGGGTGGGTGGGGTTCGGTCTCCCAGGAAAAGGTGTCTGAGTGAAACAGGTTTTTAGTCTGTTTAGGCTCCCTTTTTCCGTCTTTCCCATTTCCCCACACTCTCTAATTTTCCCGCTTTCCTTCATCTATACCGGGCATAGCCTTTAAACAGCAAGCTCTGAACCTGAGACCAAGTCTAAGTTGTCACTCTGACTTTAAGTTACGCCATTGCCGTAACGGGAGGCGGTGAACAGTGTTTACTATCCGTTTGGAAATCTGTGCGTAGAACTGACTTGACAATTCAGATTTGTTTGCGCAGATCAGGACAGGGTCTGCTTTCACTCCTGCTCCCTCTTCCTCCCCATCATGTTCCCCCGTCACCATCTCTCCTGCTCTTCCCTGGTGCCCCAGGCTCACCATACTTCTTTTGCTCTTGTGATTTATTGGAGTCTCTGCTCTTTCCCTGTAATGGCTGCCTAATGCAAATAAACGTGCCGCTGCTTTAATAATTTATGAAAGTTTCCAGAAGCATGCTCCTTTTAAACTCCTTTTTGTGTATCATTGGTATCCAAATCATAAGAGAAAAAGAATCGTGAGATGCTAACTGCCATACACAGTGTGACGTTGAGTGATTCTATAGGAATTCTATAGGAATCTGACACAGTGGAGGCCCAGTGGCAAATTCCACCTGCTTGTATTGAGGTTCTCGGTATTTCCCAAGCATCTGTCTCTTTGAAGGATTGTTTCAGACCAAAACTTGCTGTAGGTAAAAAAAAAAGTACAAGGAGCATCAATCTTCTCTTCATAAAATGAAGAACTATAAATCAACCTGAGTTTCTTACCTATAGAACAGTGTAAAAGAGCACACTCGAAATTGAGTTTTTTCTTTAGTATTTTAGTTCTCTACTTTAAAAAATATTTATTGTTATTACTATTATTACTACTATTAATTATTATTTTTTTATGTGTATGGGTGTTTTGCCTGCATCTATGACTATTTACCACATGTGAGTCTGTGGCCCTTGGAGGCCAGAAGAGGGAGTCACATCACCTGGAACTGGAGTTACAGTTGGCTGTGAGCCACTATGTGGGTACTGAGAATCAAATCAAGGTCCTTTGGAATAGCAGCCGGTACTCTTAACTACTAAGCCATCTTTCCAACTCATTTTATTTCTTTATTAAGAAAACGGACTGAGTGGCTTCGATCAGAAATATTTAAAAGTGAAAGTCTAAAAGAAATATATATATATACCAAATTCTCTCTAGAAACAACTGCACCATGCACACCAGATAGTCTGGAACTGCAAAAACAGAATAGTGGAATTTTAGATATGGAAGGGTCTCCATCCAAACCCTTATCTGGATGCTTCTCTGCTTTACACAGCCGAACACATATCTAAGAACCAGCAGGGGTTTTGACCACTGTGACTCATGCTCACTAGAAGATGCGGGTGGGGCAGTTTTGCATAGTTTAGAGGTGGAAAGAACCAGACAGGGAGGTGAGGAGTAAAGAGAGAGAAGCAAAGAGTGAGATACAAGCAAGTGCTTATACATATACAGTCAATAGCATCTGCTGCTTGTATTACCTAATTATATCAGCCCAGCAAACCCCATTAAGACGCCAGTACCCCATTTTAAGAGGTTAGTTCAGAGACTACAAAGTCATGGACTTTTCAGTGCGTTGGGGGAAGGAGGCGTGGATGGAAACAGGTCTGTAACAGGACCCGGAGAGAGAAAGGATGTGTGTGACAGACAACTTACAAATGCTTCCTGCTTTTGACGGTGGAACTGACCTGAAGATATCACAGTTATGTCAACAAGTTAATAGTGCCTATCTGTGACCCGGGTTAAGGCTGACAGAAGTTCACCTCTTTCCTGCTTGTGGATGCGGGGAAGGGGAAGGTGGTAGAAAGTCTCAAAGGTCTCCCTTCTGCATGTTCTGATTGCTGCATTCATATTTTCTTTAACCTTCTCCCCAGCTGTGGGACGTGGCAGACGCAGGAGTCAGAGCAGGAAATGACCTGATATTGGTATGGAATGCTAAAGAGGGAAGGAAACATCTCCTTGACCCAGACAATGTTTATACCCGAAGAAACAAGTGCAGATAAATTTGAGTTCAGCACCTAGAACAATCTCCTGGGACTGATTGGCCCAGAAACTGCTTTCAGGGGAAGGAAACTCCTCCTGACACACCCATGTGCCCCGTGTCTGCCCCATGTTCATACACCGGGGTTTGTTAGCACATCATTAAAATTATCTAGAAAAAAAAAAAGAGGAGAGAGCCTCCTGTTCATAGTGTCTCTCGCTTTGGCATGCATAGTTCCTTACAGAGTCACTGGCATAATGTTCTGAGGCTTCTGCAAACTCTTCTGGAGAACACTAAGCAAGTCAAGGAACTCTCCATGCCTCGGTTTCCCATATAGTAAAAACAGACAGGAGCTCTCTACAGCTCAGGCTCCTTCTAGGTCTCCACCTTCTCCTGACACATCAGCATACGGAGCGCTCAGTTCACTCTGGGTTTTTCTGCACAGACGGCGAAGATTTAAACACAGGTTTTCAACGTCATCATCCCCCCAGCCATGTAGACAAATCCCTATAATATGCTAACGGCTTAAGTATAGTACATGTGATTCTCACTATAATCTCTGAAGGAAGCAATATCACCTCAAATCTACTTGCTGAGTTATTCGATATTGTGATGAAGAAATTTTGCTTGTTGAATTATTTTATACTGTGGTTAGTTGGAAGAGGATACTACAGAATGTTCTCAAAGATGATTCATCAAAAACATTTTTTAAATTATTTATGTTTGTGTGTGTGTGTGTGTGTGTGTGTGTGTGCGTGTTTGTGCATCTTTGTTAACTCCCTTTTACCATTAAAATGCATTTATTTTTCAGAATTTCGTATATAAGCCCAGCATTAATTTTTTCTTTATTTAAGATTTTTCTTCCCTACATTAGAATCACTGGAGGATCACTGTGTTTTCAAGGATATGAAGGCAAACTCCTTTTCAATAAAGCACAATTTTCATTCTCTCTCTCAGGTAGTGTCTGAGCTCAGTTTCCCAACAGACCATTTTCTCGTGGTGTCCTCATGGATCCAGCACCTAACTACTTCATGGAGTGTAACCTTCACCTTTCTAAGTCCCTTTAGCAGAGTCCCTGTGTGATTCCCTAATACAGTTGTTCTCTTTGCTGGGCAAGAATTGTTCCTATCTTTAGAGTTTAACCAGTTCAGCTGTACCTGATATATGGCTAGCACGTAAAACAAATTCTTAGATGAATGAACGAAGCAATAACAAATTAGTTTTCCAGTACTGTCTCCATTTTGGTACCGGGCAAAAACTGTACTGGATGTGTGTCATCTTTTCAGCACGTGGAGACATTAACATGGTGCCAGGTAAGAGAGATGCTTTGATTTATTTCCTGTTCTATACTCTGTTGGAAAGACGGTTACAGTGTTGTTCTTCTTAGTTCAGGAAATTCTCTCATTCCTACTTGGCTTCAAATGACCTAGTCTTGGAGTGACTCCCAAGGCTTCCCTTTCTCCCTCTCCTGTGTCCTCCTTCTCTGCTTTTGCTCTTACTTCTGACAGCTGGTTGGATGGTTCAGTTGCCACTGACAAGACCCTAAACGCTGATGATGGCAATCACCACCACCGTCACCTGTTCCATTTCCTCGCTGACCAGCGCTAGTCATCAGACCGCTTATGGATTCCAGCTGGAGCAGGACTATGATTCACCTCTTCCCCTGATCTTCCTCATACACTTATTGATATTTCCTCTCTCGGAAACACCTAAACCTATTTTTCCATCAGTGCTTCTTAATTTATACCCCAGGTCTGCTGAAAATGACACCCTCAAGTAGCTTCCTAATAACGATTCATGGGAAGTAGTTTCTCAACGCACTGGTGTAGCTGAATGGTTTATTATAGGATTGATTGCTTGGCTGATCACTATATTTTAGGTGAGAGAATTTTCCTCTCGTAATTCAAACATATTGATTCTTTTTTTTTTCTTAGCATTTATCATTGCTGTTGGAAACTGTGATTCTAGTCTGATTCATACCCTTTCTTAGGTGAACTTTCGCCAACCCACTCACTGTGCTCCCTGGGAACTCACACATCAAGTTTCAGAAAGAGGTTTCCAGGCATGCATAACTACTCACTAACTTTTCTCGGCATCCAGTTGGAAGTTGTGTACAAAGTTTGTGACTTTTTAGGGTCTTTACACAAATGTCCGTCACCATCTAGTACAGCCGTTCCTGGCCAGCCAAATCACAGACCTCCCTGGCTTAATCTTATCATGGTATCATTTTAAGCCCTAAAGAATTTACCTACTTTCTGCTCTCTTGTCACTAGACTGTCAGCTACACGTGAGCAAGGACTTTGGCTTGCTTTGTTCACTCTCTGTTATATGCCAAGAAATCTGTCTGGTTTCTAATATTTGTTTAAATAGTTTTGCTGTTCTTATTTAAGAAAGAGACAATGAAAGCTGCAATATATATGCATATACATATATATATATGGGTATATATATGTATATATTTGGCTTCTCATGGCCTCCATTTAGCTTAAGCACAGGAGCAGCTGAGTATGAGTGTGGCAGGAACTGGCCCCTGACTAGGGAATCCCTAACTGAGAGAGCACATGAGAATTGGCACTGGGATGCAAACATCAAAGTTCTTTCAAGAATATTCATTATAAAATTATAAAAATTATAAAACCAGATGATACAAATATTTACTTAAAATTATAACTTGAAACAGCAGTGCACGCCTATCATCCCATTAATCAATGGGTAGAGGCAGGAGAATCATGAGTTCAAGGCCACCCTGGGCTACTTAGAGGAAACAAATAAAGAACATTTATTTAAAGAAAATGTTAACATTTACTTATAAGAGCAATTTTTAAATCAGCATGCAATGGTATGAAGGAGGGAAGAGGAGACAAAAAGAGTGAACAGAAGTGAGAAGTAACTCAAATAAATGCTATAAATCTTTGGGTGTAATGGTTAATTCTCATTGTCAACTTAACTGAACTTAGAATCACCCAAGAATTTGGAGCTAGGGCTACAGAAGCCCAAGAATGCGGTCAGCAGAGCTTTATGAGTCATTCCGGTGGGAGTTCAAAAGATCAAAACCCCAACAGAAATGTGGACAGTGGGGCTGGCAAGATGGCTCAGTGGGTGAAGGTGCTTGCTGCCGAGCCTGATGACGTGAATTCTGGCGATCCCGGAATCCACATGGTTCAAAGAGAGAACTGATTCCAACAGGTTGTCCTCCAACTTCCACAAATGCTACGGCACACGTGAGCATGTGCACACACTAAATTAATATAGGAATGCAAAAAAAATTAAGAAAAGGTATTTGGATAGTTAAGGCTGGGCTTGCCTAGGTTTCGGAGGGGAGCAAAGACTGTTGGAAAGCAAACTAGAGCTCCTCAGGTTACATTCTGGCAAAGACTCCGCCTACTTTCTTTCTATTTGTGTCCTGAAAATTTGAGTGAGGCTATATTAAAAAAATGGCAGACTAAGTTGTTTGCTGGAGGAAATTTAAAGACATCATACGTAGATGGAATTATTAATATCTAGGGTAGGTTTCAAAAAAGAACAAAGACAATCCTCCAAATGCAAACCTGGACAGCCCCTGGGTAAGTTTAAATATTCCTCTACAAGCACAGACTTGGGTTATTGACCACTGCATTTATTTAGGTCTATGTGTTCCCTGAAAGGATGTCTTCAGAGGCCATTGTGTAACACTGTAAAGATGGGGATAAAGCCCAACTTCCCAGGATGTTAAAGATCCAGGATGAACCTTGAGACATCTAGCAATGAAGGCTGCAGGCATATAGACTCGACACAGCCCAGGAGAGAGGCTGGACCTGCTACAGACAGCAGATCCAGAGGAGTGGGGCATCCATGCCTGTTGGGGTTCAGATGATGCCACCCCAAGTCCACGTTAGACACAATGTTGGCGTTTCCCCTGGTTGGTTTAACATTTGGCTTTGGCCTGGTCTTTCCTTGCTATTCTCCCATTTCTCCCTTTGGGAATGGGAATATCTGTTCTACATCAATGTATATATAGAACTTTCTTTTTTAATTTTCATGGGAATTCAGTTAAGACTTTGTCCTGAGACTCAGAAGGGACTTTTGACTTTGAACAGTGTTGGAACTGTTAAAGACTATAGGGCTTTGGAAGTTGGAGTGGATGCATTTTGTATTATAAGAAGGACATGAGTCTTTAAGGGCCATGCGTACAATGTTTACAAAGTGATGTGCTTTTGTGTCAAGTCTCCAAGAGGTGGACTTGTGATGGTTTGTCTTCATTGTCAGCTTGACTGGATTAAGAGTAATCTGGGAGCGTCTGTGAGGACATTTCTAGAGAGTTGTAACTATGGAGGAGAAACTCACCTTGAATGTGGGTGGGACCACCCCAGGGCTTCAGATGCTAAGTCAGCATTCATCTCGATTTGCTTCCTGCCTTGAAGCTGCAGTGTACTCAGGTGACTCCTGCTCCTGCATCCATGCCTTCCGTGGCCACGAGGGACTGTGTTCTTTCAAACTGTGAGCCAAAATAAGACGACTTTTCTTACTTTGCTTTAGTCAGTATTTTGTTACATCCATGAGGACAGCAACAAATACATTAGAGTCTTTTTAAAAAATATTTGTTTTCCTGAAAAAAAATATGTATGAAGTTACAAAAACCAAAGATTAATGAAATATGTTTCAGGTGTTTCAATGAGCGTGGGCAATGTATTTGCTGTGAAATCTGAATCACTTGTGTGGATACTCAGCCCTTCCTCATTTCCAGCCACTGCCTGATCCTCCTTTCACCTTTCTCTACGTCCTCTTCCCTCCTTAACTGCGTGGTGGAAATAGCACTTTAATTTAGGAATAGGTTTATTTATAAATCTCCCATTTGATAGAGTTATGAGTATCCTTGCTACCTAGGCAACAGAAAGTTGTACTGTGCTAACATCTTTTCATTTTTAGCAAAGCAAAATCTAAAAATCTTTTCATAAGCTTGTCTACATAAGAGTCAACCTAAATATATCCCTATAGCTTTTTTTAAATTTGAGATACATTTATTTTATGTGTGGGAGTGTTTTGCTCACATGTTTGTCTGTGTACAATGGACATACAGTGCCCAAGAAGGTCAGATCCCCTGGAAGTGTGGTTACAGATGATTGTTATCTTCTGTGTGTGTGTGTGTGTGTGTGTGTGTGTGTGTATGAATCAAACTTTGATCCCCTTGAACAACATTTGGTACTCTTAACTATTAAGCTGCCTCTGGTCTCTCAATTTACCTTTTTAAAATGTGGGCAATATGTAAAATTAGCAGTGTAATGTTTCTTGAGGAAAAAAATAATAGAATGAGTTGGAAAGAAAGAGAGTGATACATATCTGAGAATAAAAAAGAAGCTTTCTCAAACAGTAATGAGATCTGCTTCTGATTTTCAAAGTCCCATTGAGCGCTTGAAGCATCAATTCTCATGATCCTCTTGAAGGGGGGGGGTTCGAATGACCCTTTTACAGGGGTCACCTAAGACCATCTGCATATCAGATATTTACACTACATTTCATAACAGTAGCAGAATTACAGTAATGAAATAGCAACAAAATTAATTTTATGGTTGGGAGTCACCACAACATGAGGAACTGTGTTAAGGGGTCACACTATCAGGAAGGTTGAGAACCACTATCTTGAAGAGCATTCTGATGAGTCTTGCACAATACACACAAAACCCATACAGACCCACCTCCAGTATTTTTTAGATTAGGAGCACAATGATTCTTATTTAGAAAACATGAAGACATTGAAAATGTATTTAAGAATTCTAGCTAACATGCCCTGCCCTGACTACCAGCTGTAATTTCTCTAGGATGAAGTTGTGAATTCTACATTTTTATTTAAAAAATATTGTGAGCATTCATCATGCCACCAAACGTTTTCAAGATTGCAATTCTTTAAACGATCCACGTGTCAGAGTCTGAACTATTCCAGTACAATTTGTCAGTTCATTTCTTTCTAGTTTTTTTTTTAATATTAAAAAATAAAATGTAAAGGATGTCTTGTGTGAATGATTTTCATTCTTAGTGATGTTCTTGACTTGACTGCTCGAAGACCCATGTTGAATTTCTGACCCATAGAACCGTAAGAGGATAGAGTCACGTTATTTTAAGCCACTGAGTTGTGTTAATTCGTTGCAGCTGAGGTAGAAAGCAGCTTCAGATAAACAGAAAGATAGCAAAGACAGCAGGAATCTCCATCTATCCCACTGGTCGGACCTTGTGTTAGTTGGCGCATTTGTCACGGTTAATGTGCCCGCGTGTCAAGGAGCACCATGACATCATTGGAACTTCTTTAGCTTTTACACAAGCTTTCTCTGTTCACAACCTCCCTCCAGGATACCTCACTCCCTTTAAACATCGCATCTCCCTAGCCCTGATGGTTCTCAGACCCTCTTCTTCGGGATGCCTTGACACAGAGGAATACTAATCCAGAGGTATCTTAAACTCCCCTCAGTTGGGACTTCCTTAGTGTTTCCCACATGACACCTGGATCATGAACGTGGGGAATGAAGATCACCGAGGCAAAGTGCCATCGTCATCCCCCCCTTCCCCTGCCCCTGCCTCCCCCCTCCTACCACACACGGCTCCGTGCAGCTGAGCTGTCACAGCGCTAAGGTGTGCTTATCCATGTCTTTACTGGACTTCTTCTCTTGCTCTGTCTATTGTTTTATAAACAAGGAGCTTTAAAAATGATTTTTTGTTCTGCCATTTCCCTGCTTTATTACTGATTTCGTTGTTCTTACGGTTACTTTCTTGTTATCTTTCTCACCTCTCGAGTTCAATCCTAAGTCAATTAATTGCTCGTGTTTTTTAAATACATAATGCACTTAAGAAGACATGGTCTCCAGTTGGCAGGTTGTTCTTTGTTTTTTTACTTAAATACTTATGAATTCCCATATCTGTAACTCAGTGGTAAAACAATGCAGTTACACAACTTTTGTATCTCAGAACATTGTCAGTTTTTAATTTGGCCTTCTATTACTTCTATTACTTTTTGCAAATAGTCCACAAATACTTCAAAGGAAGTTGTGTTTTTTTGTTTTCAGGGTAAAAACTGTGCTCTTAGGTTTCTGGTGCATGGAGATGTATCTGTTTTAATGCTCACACACTTCTGTCTCCTCACTCAGAGCCTAATATACAGCGAGAGTATGGGTGACTTTCAGACATGGTCAAACACCCTGTTACAGATGAAAGCACTCTTGTCTGTGGCTTACTGCTCCAAGACGACACGGCCTTGCAGAGAAAATCCAAGAGAATACCTCAAAAAGTGTTAGCATGACTATTTGAACTCATCAAATTGGTTGATAAATTAAAAAATTCAGTACACAAAAGGAATTCAAAGATATCCAGTAGAAATAAACATTTGGAAAGTGTGATTTTGAAATAAATAGCATTGACATAGGAATAAAAATGATAAATGACAATCATAATAAAATACATTCCAGTCCATCTTGGTGGTTATAAAGAAATTATAGAAATATAAATAAAACATGTATAGCCCATGAACAAAGAAGTCTCCTATAACTGTACAAGAAAAAGGATTCTTTCTGAAATGTTCTTTCTTCTCAAACTGATCTATGTATATACACAGACTTTTCATGGGGACTTAGCAGACTGCTTCTCAAACTTATATTTTTATAGTAAGGAACATATTACACAATAAAGACAGTTAAGTATCTTCAGGGGACAGTGCTTTGGAAGGTTTATTATTCATGGTGACAGTTTTTGCTCTAAAGCTAAAGCAATCAAGAAGACGGAAAACAGGTGGCCCAGGCCTTTAATCTTAGGTCTTTCACCTAAATTGAACTATGCATTTTCCTGTTTCATTCCTTAATAACAATCAAATTTAGAGAGCGTCTATTCAAGTAAACTCTCAATGTACCTCTGTACAAAGAATAGAACAGTCAGTATGACCTGAACTGGTTTTGGACACATGCACAGTAAGGCAAAATTGTGTCCTCTAGTTTACTTTCAGGGAGGATCCCCTGTTTGTTATCTTATGCCTGTGCTTAATTACACATGCATACAGTTAAAATCAGATGCATTATGGGAAGGAACATGTACAACAGGAAAAAATGACTATGTTATTTCATCTGTTAATCAAAATCAAGAGCTACCCCTTGTGACCAGGACCTTTTCCTCTAGGACTCTATAAAAGGAAACCTAAAGAATAATTGGGCCCCTGAGTATTCTCACTCATGTAGCCTGCTGTCCGTCTTGACAGTGTATCCTTCTAAAATACACACTATCGCTTTGCTCTGAATAAAGTTACCATTTTTCTCTTGCTAATCTGAGAGGCCTTAGTTTCAGTCCTCTGGATCGAAGGCCAAGAGCCTAGAAATGCCCAGCCCAGGTCCTGACCACTGGCAGCAGACTCAGGGAGAAGCATTTGGTTCTCTAAAGTCAGAAACACCTCAGCGAGAATCCTGCTTTGGCAACTTCCTCCTTGACCTCAGAGGCATAACTTCGTCTTCGAGGATCACTTTTTCCTACTTACAAGAGGGACCGGATCATCTTTGCAAGATTGTTGCGATGACATGAGATGCAGCAAACCCAATGCTGATACAAACGAACTCTGACCGGTTTGTCTCTTAATTTTGATATTCTGCCTCTTCCTACAGGACTGTAATCTCTTGAAAGCAGGATAGGTGTAGATCCTCTATAACAAGTAACCATAACGTGTAGCCCACGGCAGAGTACAGAGTGGGAGCTCCAGAAATACTTTTTGTCCTGTATTTTATTCTGTTGACATTAAGTGAAGACCCTCTTCAACTTAAGTGAACAATGAATTCAAATCCATTCTCCTGTTATTCATACACTTATCTTTCACATGAATTCCCATTTGACAACATGTTCTATAAACAAAGTGTTAACACAGGATGATATTTCTAGCTTATAATAAGCTAAAGTTCTTGAATAAGATTTAGGAATAGTCTTAATATTAATCCCTGAGAAATTAAGTTGTCCTGAATATTAATTCATATTTTAGTATAAGAATTCCAGATATGAGAAGCCAAAGAATTTCTGGATTTATCTGAGAACCAGCCCAAGTTTACTCTGGCGCCATGCCACACAGAGGTGAGGAAAAGTTCTTGATTTCCCATTGTGCAAAGTCACGTCTACAAAATGACTCTTGTCCAAGTGGCCCTGTCATATGAGCCTGCTAAACATTTTCCACTTAGCCTTCCAGACACATCCAAAGTGTCCTACTGCTAGAAGCAATTTAACTTAGGACTAATAGAAGCTCAAGTCAAAACTCAAGGCAGTTAGCGTGTGAGAACTGTGTTGCTCCTAATGAAGAGAAAGCAGACTCACCAAGCGTGTATCACAGGAGATGAGGAAGAGTCAAATTAAGGCATAAGGTAACATTTTGGGAACAAGAAACAAAGATACATTTCCAGCCAAGTTACTGCAGGACAAAGAGTAGAAGTGTTTGTTTTGTTTGAGAACAGTTTATAGCCATGCATCTTGTAACCCCAGTGTGCAGGAAAGGATGGCAGGTTTGGAGGCAGCCTGGGCTCCATAGTGAGCGCAAGACCATGCTATGCTTCTTAGCTAGGACCTGTCTCAAAAACACAAAACCAAACTAACCAAAGAAAAACAGTTCAATTCAGAGAGGAATTCACCTTAATATATAACTTGATTCTTCTACCAAAGAAGGAATAAAACTACTAGAGAGGAGAAGGTACCAGAATTTTCTATGTGACGTGAGAATAAAAATGTGAATAATCCTTTCTGTCACAAAACATAACCAGAGCTACTTAGCAGGGGTTCTCTGGAGTTTATTTTTAGTTATGTATAAAATAATTGCTTTGTGCACTGTTAGGTGAGGTGCTTCCTAGGTTTAGGCATTATGCATTGTCTGCAGGTGTTGAGTGTGGGGGATGTTTGATTGCTTATGATCTGCACGTGCTATCAATAGAACACTTGAGGAGTTCTGAATCAATAAAGACACCTGAGCTCAGATGCTCAGGGTTTGACTGTCCAGTATGCCACTAGCCAGGATAGTGGTTCCCTCTGCTGAGGTCTGGCAGGGTTTGCACCTATGAGATATGCCTCTGTGTCTTCCTTGGTGAGCCTACACACCAGTGTACCACTACACAGGGTTATAAAAGTCCCACTTTAACGGTATCAGTTTTGCTTCTTCGGCATCTTGGCTTTCTCGGGAGATCTGATGTCCCTGCCCTGTTGCTTTCTGATCACATGACCCCAGAAGGCCTCTGTCCACTGGTCTCTACTGCAGATTCTTTGCCAAGCTTCATTGCAGACACTTGTTTTGACATTGTCCTTTAGTGATTTTCCACATACTGCCTAACTTCATCATTTCCTCCACTAACATTTTTTTTATAGATTTTAAATTTTCAGCCACTCACACCCTGAAACTATACAACTTTGAATATTATCTCGCGTGTTTTCTCAACAGACTTAGATGGTATATTTCTCACAATGGGTGTAACTGTGGCATGTCTTCTGCATTTATATATGTTAGAAAAAGTTCTTGAAGAAATATTCACAGACATCTGTGGCAGTTGCTGAGGAGGGAAGGATGTAATTTCCTTTAAGAGTTTCTTGAAAGCGGGCTGTCTTACTTAGGGTTTTATTGTTTTAAGGAGATGCCACGACCAAGGCAACGCTTATAAAGGAAAACATTCAACTGGGAGCTTGCTTATAGTCTAGCGGTTTAGTTCATTATCGTCCTGGCGGGAAGCATGGCAACATGTGGGCAGACATGGTGCGAGAGAGGTAGCTGAGAGTTCTACATCCAGATCCAAAGACAACAGGAAGAGAGAGTGACACTGGGTCACTTGAGCTTGAGCTTCTGAAACCTCAAAGCCCTCCCCCAATGACACACTTCCTCCAATAAGGTCACACCTCCTAGTAGTGTCACTCCCTATGAGCCAATGGGGGCCATTTTCATTCAAACCATCACAGGGCCACATCCCAAGTCCTTACTATGTTATCTAACAGAAACGGGACAGATAAAATGAACTTGAAAGCAGATGCACCCCCAAGCCCTGACCCTGCCACCATGGTGTTAATCATGGAGTCATTTCTGGGACCTTGTGTAGACCTGCTTACTTTCATGCAAATGGGATAAACAGACCCAAGATCACTTTATGGATTGAGTGAAAGAAACATAACACAGGTCTTCTGCAATTCTCTAGATGGTTCTCCAACATTCCTTAAGCATCAAGTCCTTTGTCATTACACAGGAGGTGTCAGGGAACCCAGGCCCTTCTACACAGTGCCACCGTGAATACCGGCCTTACTGATCTAAAAGTGATGTCAATCTGGGACGTAGCTCAAGTACTACAGCGATTGCGTAGCAAGTGTAAGGCCCTGAGTTCAATCCCGAAGCCACAAAACTAAGGCCTGAAGATAGCATTTTGCCATTTCTAATGAGAGTGCTGGTCTGATTGGAGGGAGCAGTGCTTTTTTTCGTTTATGAGGCTGCATAAATATTGAGAAAACCTCAAAGAATGATACTTGAGAAGCTCGTGGGTGTTGTGAGTAGTAGTGTCTCAGTACTTACGTACAGTGGTGCTTACTCCCCTCTACCTATGGCTCCTCCATAACAAACCTCCCTTCTCCCACCCAGTCAGTCAGACAGAAAACAACCTCCCTACAGCTTGAAGAACAGGTCAGGCTGTAGCAAGAGAAGGTCAACTCCTGGAATCAGATGTTTGGCAGAGTTCTGCCTTTTCCAGCTTTTAAAAACTTCCTTTTCTCTCTAAGTTCAGTACACAGAGCTAAGCCTGAAGTGATGTTTTCAGTATTTCATGTCTGTATCTAAGCTATAATGTGGGACTTCGTTACTCATTGTAATTTACTATGTGCTTTCTTTTATTCAATGATGTTTCTCAGAGAGAGCACCTGAGATGTGACAAGAGAGACACACAAGATTAAAGAATAAAGAACACCAACTTATTGATCCTGCAGGCAAGACATTTAAAATGTTATTTATGTGTTAAAACAAATGCACATTTATTATTAAGTGTAATATATTATTCACATGAACTTCTCAGAGAAATTGTGAGACTCTGAAGCAATGCCATGCCTGAAAAGCATACTACATAGGCCTAGGGAGATGGTACAGCATGTAAGAGCATGAATTGCTCTTCCGGAAGACCCAGGTTCAGTTCCTTGCACCCACATGGTGGCTCACAGTCATGTGCCACTCCATGTGTAGATCCAATATTCTCCATAGGTACCAGGCACACACACGGTGCACATGTAAGAAAAATACTTATACATATTAAACCAATCATCAGTCAATTAATCAATCAATAAATAAAGATAAAAATATTGTTAAAGGCACATAGTGAGCTTTACCTGGAGTCTCTTGGGCATGAAAGATGGTGGAGAAACTTGAATGGCATAGGAAAACGATTTATCTTACCTTGCCCCCATACCCAAAAACAGACACTAAGCAACACGTTTGCCATTGTTGCCCAAAATGGAAAGGTTAGGTTTTAGCAGGTTCAGACTTTGGCACTTTCGCACTGACAAGGCCCTTTCTGGTTCTCTGGGGTTAAGCCAGTGTAGTCATGGGGTCCACGGGAAGCTAAAGGATCCACGTCAAGAAGTAGCAGGACGGAAAATTAAGAACAAAGAACAGGTGGCAGAGGACTGAAGATACCACAGGTTGAGACTGGAGAAGGGGGCCACAGACTAAGGAGTGTTGACAACCTCTAAAAGCTGGTGTGTCGGGGGTGTAGATTGCTTTTCCTTAGGGCCCCAAAAGAAGCAGTAGTCCATGGCAACATGGACTCATTTTGACCTTGATAGGAGACTAAATCTGATTTATGCCTCTGAACATGAATAATAGTAATTATTTGTGATAATTTGTTCCAGGAGTAATAAGAAATACATATGCCTAGTGAGGCTGTAATAGTTCTCAAATTCTTTTTTCTCTCATCCTTGCCCCTATTACTGGCAGCACCTGATGGCTTTAGTTTAAAGGTTTTTATCCAAGTACTATATATGCACAGGTTTTCAGTTTGATTAAAATTTCTGTACGCTTTTAGTTCCATTAAAGGAAAGCAGACATGGATGAAGATAGAGCTCAGTAGCAGAGCATTTGCCTAACATGTGTGAGGGCCTTGGTTCCTTCCTCAGCACAGGAGTGGGGGCACAGAGAGGCAGGCAAGTGCAAAGTGACGCAGAATCCCTTGCTGGTGGGAGTGGAAAACAGAACAATACAAAATGCTTCCATATGATCTCATTTGTACATGTCTACAGTCAGCAAATTTATGAAGACAGAAAGCAAGTGGCTGGGGGTGGGGGAACCCGAGTGACTATTCAGTGGCACATGGTTTTCTTTTGCATTCATGAACATACTTTAATTTCTTTTTTTTTTCTTCTTACTGGAGATTGAACCATGAGCCATGTGAATGCTAATCAAGTGAGCTTTACCATGGAGCTACATGCTACTCTACGCCAAGAAAAATATTCTGGAACAATATTTTGGAATGTTGGGTAATATTTGTATAACATTTTGAATGTATTAAATATCGCTATTAGTACATTTTAAAAATCATGCATTTTACTACAATGATAAAAATTCTTAAAGCATATACAGAGCTGGACATAATATTACATGCCTGTAATCCCAGCTCTTGGGAGGCTGAGGCAGGAGGAACATGATTCTAAGTCAGTGAAGATTACATGGCAAGGCCCTGTCTTAAAAAGAAGGAAAGTTAGGAAGGAAGGGAGAGAGGAAGAAAGGACAGAAGGAGAGAGAGAGGTGGGAGGGAGGAGGGAGGGAAAAGATGAAGATGCGGTAAATCTAAGTATTTTAAAGTCAACATGAAAAAAACAGTTTAGACGCAACTCTTTCCACCCATCTTGATTTCCCAGGTCTGAATCTGAGGCTGAAATTCGTTTAGTGTTGTCTGGTTTTTCTAACAGCTGATGGTTTATGTGTTTTCTGTGTATTCCCAAATAACATGTTCACCGTGTTCTGCCACTTACCCATTTCTAAGCCTTGACATTACCTGTTGGCTTCTGACTGTAATAGATAAGAACACAGCTCTGCTTCTATTCATCATATTTTCTGTATCCAGGAGCCCTTTCTCGTTCTCCTCGTTTTCTGACTTTCAGTTGGTACCACTGGGCCGATCTTCCTGGTTGACACACTGTCTCTCTTCTCCCCGGGAATGTGCTTCCAGTAGTTTTGCTCTCGTGCTGCTCACAACCTAACCTCTATTTTGCATGACTCTTTCTTTCTGTGCTGAGTTTCTTCTCTGCTCCCCGCCCCAATTGAAATCCTTCAGATGCCTGTGATCCTTGACTCTTCATATTAAGCAGTAAAACACAGATCGCCACTGCGCCATTTCAAACCTTTTTACCACAAACCTTCATCTATAAACAAATTACTGGGTGGTGTTTAGTCCGTACGTTTTGACTCCTTTACCGATTCCTTATTAGCGTTCCTGTGTGGAGCTAAGATAACTTTGTGTGTTTGTAAGCGTAACTGGGAATGGTGCATTCGTTTGCAGTGAGGCATACAGTACGTACTCTCATTTCTCCTGCATTTCTCGTGAGAACTCTCTGAGGAATAGGTACATTCAATATCATCCCCCTTTCTCTTCTGATGGGAAAAAAGGTAGAGTACTCACTATTATGGTTATCAGGAGTGTGCAATTTAAAACAATGTCTAAAAATGTGAAAGACAAAGCCTGGGGAAATGGCTTAGTAAAGTGTTTGCCATGCAAGCACGAGCACCTGAGTTCAATCTCCAGCAATTAAGTTAAAAAAATTTTTTTCAATCTCAGCACTAGGGAAGTGAAGGTGGGTAGACCCTTGGGACTTACTGGCCAGCCAGTTTAACCTAATCAGAGAGCTCTAGATCCCAGTAAAAGACCCTGCCTCAAAATTAAAGGTGGAACACTCCTAAACATTGACACCGAATGCTGGCCTCTGGCCTCCATACCCGTGAACACAATCACATCTGTCCTCACATATGAACATGGAGAGAAACAGACAGACACACAGACAGAGTGGCACCCACACATACCAACATGCACATAAAACAATTCTAAGAATTGGCAAGCTTGCTGAACAAGTAGTGTGAGGTGATAAAATCCCTATGAAACCACTTTCATAGTTTCTCTAAAAGTAACTGTATACTTATCACAACACCCACCATTCTTGTTCCTGGGTATTTTGCAAAGAGAAAGACAAACATATCCACAAATGGATGTGTAGACAGAATAGCTTTATTCAGAAGAACCCAAACTAGAAATGATGTCACGCTTGGGGAAACGCACAAACACATTTCAATTATAACCATATCATGGAGTGCTTCTTGACCAGTGAAAATGAACTCGAGTTGAGAAATAGAGCTGGAAGAATCTCAAAAATACACTGAATGATTGAAGTCAGACACGAGAAAGGGTGTGTTTCATGTGCCCATTTGTGAGGTGCTCTGCAGGGGCCAGTTCCCTGGCTCGGAGTTTACATGAAATTAACTAGGAAGGGAGGCACAAGGAAATAGTGATTGCTTTAGGGAGTGGAATCCCTCTTGTCTTGGCTATACTAGTGTTCATGCAGGTATTGCATTCACCAATATATACAGAAATGAACACTAAAGTCATCGCACGTCACTGCAAATAAAATACTCCTTAATAAAGCTGACTGAAAATGTTTATGGACTTATATTGTTAAGATCGAGGGGCTTCTATTTAAAAAATACACCACTCAACTCTAGAATTGGTACTGTCACAAGAAGATGATGCCACCTGTCCGTGCTGATGGGACACTATAACATCCCGCAGGATAGGCCGGCACTGTGTGGTTAACATTCTTAGGCTCTTGTCACGTCAGAGCTGTAGTTTTGATGTCCTTCTGTGAATACTGTTAGTCTATAACCTTTGGACCAACGAGACAAAGAAGAAATAGCGCTTCTTCAGTTCCAGGCCTGACCTCTAGGAATCTTGTCTCTCTAAAGCCTTAAAACAACTCTTACTACCCCACTCAGGAGAATACATGGAAGGAAAAAAAACCCATAGGCTTTATAGACTAGGGAAGGGGCCCACTGAGTCAAGTTTTCTGATGTCTCTCAAAAGACACCAGAAATGTAAGTGAAGATGCTCTGGACCTGAAGACTAGACCAGACACTGCATAAGCGCTATCTAAGGACCTCATGCTACTAACACAAGGCCATAGAATCAGCCAGCTGAGCCCTGACCTTAATCTTGACCTACAGAATCATGAGAGAAATTTAAAAGTGGTTGTTTGCAAACTCAGTGTTGTACAGTAATAGCTAACTTCTCATCCATTAAAGGCCACACCCATTCTCCTGTTTCCCACATTTTTAATTTTCAATAGTGTCTTTCTATCATATTTCAGAATCAATTCCTGAGCCATAATTATTCTACTCATGGGATTAAAAAAAAAAACCAGGATGAATAGTTGAAAGACTCATAAAGGCTTGGTCTCATTTTTCACATCAATTCCATCAATACATTGAGAAAGCCATCAAATCAGAACGACCAACATCCTGGCTCCTGCCACTGAGTCTGGGCTGTGGATGGATACGTACCTCATGTAAAGTGAAATACAGATCATTTACAGTACAACCGACCTCCCAATAAAATAGTCTCAAGTTTTCCTATATGCTTAGATAACTCCTCCTTGATGAAAGGCAACCTCTTTGAAATGCTGAATCGCTACTTGCAATCGCAGGTAAGCCACTGGGCGCATCAGAAGGAAGATATTTGCTGAAGTGTTGGGTGGCAGCTGACTCCAGCATCTGCGTTCTGCATTATGATAAATATAAAACACTGATACTTCACTTTGTGGCTCTGGAACTTTGCTTAGCTACAAAATGCCAGCTGTCCCCGAGGCTCCAATTGCTTACTACTCCAGAACAGAGTCTGTGTACAAAAGAGAAAAGAAAGCCATGCAGAAGCTGGCAGCAAACCCCAGGGAATAGTGCAGATTCAAGAGTTGTTGAGATGAATCCAAACAAACACCTTTCAGATCATAAGACCCCAGTCCCTCATCATTTCTAAGCACATTCTTCTAGAACACAGTTTTGCTGATTGTTTGGTGTTTATGATAATCACCTACGTGTCTACAGTCTGAAAACTCAAGGACAGATTTAAGTGCCAGTGCCACTAGGATTGCCCAATGTGGCCCAACTTCTGCATAAAAGACTACAATGGCTACTTACTGAAAGTTATTTACAATGACCTAAAAACTTAATGGCGGTGACCCCCCCCTCCCCGTCAGACTCCTTCACTTGATGTTGTCTCCGGTCTCCAGTTGCAGGGGCCTTCATTAAGTATTTGTTATGTGCTGTATTATATGCAAAGTTTTAAGATGCATTAACTACCTGATTAAAATATTCATAATAGCCCTGAGAAAGAGATAGTGTTGTCATTTCATACATAAAGACCCAGAAATCGTGCGACTTGGCCAAGGTGACCTAAATACAGCGTGTTAGAGCCAGATAGGTAACAAATTCAGCCCCAAAATGTGTATCTTCAAGCCACATAATCAACCGCATGATTGCAATTTTCACCAAACGCCTAACAGGCACGTGAAATACAACTTAATAAAGAATCTGAATCAGAAGTTCTTATTTTTTTCCCCTCTCATGGCTGAATCTCGCCCTTTCTCTGCAGCAGCCACCTGGTTCTGTCCATCCCCACTGTCGCTGCCCTCACCTGGGCCGTCTCCATGTCCCCAGCGAGCTCGAGAGCTTCGTCTCTGTGTGCGGAGGCCACGGTGGAGTCTGTAAGGAGTTATCACTCCCTTCTTACAAGACGCCCACACCCTGATCCCCACACACTACACACACTGTGACAGACTCCTGGCTGTGGGACCCCTGCCAGGTGTCAGCTTCCCTTGTATTTGTCATGGTCAGGACTATGGCTGCTTCTGTTTGGGGAAGGGGGGTGGGGAGAAGGTGCCCAGGCAGAGTCATGACAATCATCAACGTCTGTGCTCACTTTTTCAGTCAGTGTCATGAAGACTAACATGCACCCATGTAGTGTGTGGCCTGGTAGCTGCTACCGAGGGCCTGGTGCATCCACTATTTGACGTTTAGTCCTAGAGGGATGGTCATCCGAGTTAGGTTGGTTCCCACTCTCCAAATCACAGATAATATCTCACTGCTGTGGCCTTGTGCGGGTGTCACTTTGTCAGTGACATTGCTGGGTACTCTTGCATTTTTAATTGGAAACCGTAACTGCCAAATGGCTCCAATAAAACATTTATAATGAGACAGTGATTGTCACGATGGGATAACTAAGAGCTGTGGGTGTGTCCCATACACGATGAGACCACATCAAATAAGATACCATAATGCTTCTTTTAGAATGAGGTAGTATGGTACCCAAGTGAAAATAGAGAGACAGTTGAATAGTACTTAAACACAAAAATAAATAAAATATTTAGAATAATATCAATGTCCCTGCAAAATATGCAATTTTGGTAGAGCAACAAAATGTTGGCAAAAATCAGGTGCACATATATGTACATATATCCATAAATAAAACTTTGTACATTAAGAATAAACTATGAGATATTAAACAAGAATTTAAGTTAACTATTTGGAAATGAAGAAAAGAAGAATGTTTCACACATCAGCGAAAGCTTGTGAACCTAGTGCAGTGTGTGCAACAGCCAAACCAACCTCAACCTGCTTCAAAAAGATAACGGGCAAGGACCAACATCCAAGGTTTTCCTCTGACCTCTTCTCACATATGGTGGCACATGTGTGTCTGCACTCACAAACATGCAAATACATGCATGCACGCACTCACACATGTACAGGTACTTGTGGTTAAAAAAGCTAAACCGGTGGCCCTTACCTGGCTGAGAGCACTGCTAGACCCGTAGACTTAAAGTTCTATGGTAATTGAAGGTGGGAGATCTTGTTTTTTCTTTTATCTCTTCATGCAGAGAGCCAAAAATAAGTGAGATCAAGGCCTTTGAGGACCCTAATGCTGTCGCAGGCAAATACAATGAATTTAAATATAACTGCGTAGGAATAGCGGCGTTTAATTCTCTGTAAGTCTGAGGATACCATCACCAAGATTAAGCTTTAAGGACTTATGGGTTCTCTCTCTAGAGGCAGCTGGTCACATGGTCTCCGCAGACAGGAAATGGAACTGGGCTCTAAAACCTCAAGTCCCATCCCTACTGACCCATTTCCACCATCAAGATTCCACCTTTTAAAGGTTCTTCACCTGCCAACACAGCACCACCAGCTGGATACCAAGCGCTCAAACACAAATCCACGGTGGGGGACATTTTACATTCAAACCACATGTCTCAAAGCATGACGAAAGTCTGCACTCCAAAGAAACTGCATTTAACTCTCACGGCACCTTAACTGATTTGCCTCCACCTGCCTGCCCACAACCATCACCTGATTCCCCTGAATGTGCTTAAGACCTGCCCCCAAGGCTCAATAACAACTCCTTGGTTTCCAACAGAACCCGGGCCTGCCATTTGATGAACAGTGACCTTTTTTCTTCTGAATTTTAAGAATGTTCTTCTACAGAAGAACTAGCTGTGGAAACCTAGGGTGCAAGCTTAAGAGTTTCTGAACCAGCATCAGATCTTAGTTTCCCAAAATATTAATACATGTCCATGTCAAGCTGACAATGACCGATTCCGAACTGTTAGTATCTATATACACATAGATTTCTAGAAAATATAGTTCATTAAATTGGCAATAAGAATCAGGGAGGAAGCTGATTACAGGGATTCACACCTTTAATCCCAGAGTTCAAGAAGCTGAGGCAGGATTACCCAGATTTTGAAGCCAGCCTGGACCACACAGCAAATTCCACGCCAGCCTGAACTCCATAGTGAAACCTTATCTCAATGAAACTAACAAAAAAACAGATGGATCTCTTGGAAAACATAGAAAATAATTGATAGTCATGGAAGTAAGACTTCTGGGCAATGGCTCTCTGAAATAAAGATTCCAGACTGATAGAATCGGCAGCATCCACTAGGACTTTGGTGTGTAGTATCCCCCATCAGAATCACTGGGAGAGTATATTAAAACAAAGGTCTCAAACCCACTCTAATAATATAAGATTCAGAATGGATGGGCAAGGATAATCTAATTTTCTAACAAGTTCCTAGGTACTGCTTTTGGTCCTGGAGAACCACCTGCCTACAGAAAAAAAATCTGTGTAGGCGGAAGAGTTCCTTGGCCCCAGACTAGAAAAAGATTGTCTGGGCTGAGGTGTAGGAGACAATGGGGGAAGGGAAGTAATACCCACAGAGAGGTAAGGCTCCCTACCCTTTGAGCCTGGAGAGGGTGGGAAAACCTAGTTGACTCAGGCCTATACAGACCCACTCACTGAGTTCTCTGCTTTCAGAGTGTAAGAGTTCTAGAAAGGTCTGTTGGAGCAAATGCCCAAGAATCAACTATGGTGATAACGTGTCAGTAGATACCCCATAGAGACTTGAATTTACGAACAAGACTCTCCTCTTAATACTAGCCCCTTGGAGAACTCAGTACAAGGAAGATTCCAGAAGGTAGCCTTGAACAGAAGCAGAAGACAAATAGGGAAACCTAGAGAGTGCCCTGGAAAAGAATCTTTGTTGGACCTTTCATTAACTCTTTGGGCTATCGATTGAGATAGGAATTTGGAAATTTTATTTCCATTAGGAAATATGAACTTGGAGCCGCATAACAGACCCTTCAAATGTGGACCCGCAGTGTTGGCTGAGTTCTTCACTTATGCAGCCGTCTGGCTGGAGACATCAAATAGAAATTGATTTATTTTTAAAAATGACTAATCATGAAGAAACAATTAGTGAAACTCAATGACATTATCAATGATGACGGACCAGAACATTCAAGAAGGCACTCGCTGCATAGTAGTTTATGGAGTTGATGTGGTGATTTCCAAAGTTTGGACAAATAGGGACCTCATTTTGAGAATTCAGATTGGTATTTGCTATGCCAACAACCACAGCCTTATGCAGACTGTGCTCTCCAGGATGGTGATGGCCAGATTGGTCATCTCAGTTCAACACAATCACTTCTTAAATCTCACAATTCAACACAAAGAACTTCTATACCAGGAAAAAAAAAAAAAAGAATTGTTGACTTTTTCAAATTTGGACCATTTAAATTTTAAGAACCTGGGATTACTTTTCATCCCTAATCGGTTAACTGGATGTTCTCGGACTGGGATGCTGGGAGTTTGGGCAGGTGTGGACTATCATAGGGTCTTCTTTCCAGTTTTATTGAGGTGCTAACATCCCCCAGAATCTGCAGCTCACATCTGACACAGGAAGAGTGGCTCTTGCAGTCTGCTCCCATATGGACTTCCTTGCCTCTTGGTTTCTTTAGCCCTGACAGTTTGCACCAAACATCCCCATGCTTGTTATCCAGCCTGGTATTATTCACTGGCTGGATAGTTTCATAGACTTATCAACCATCTCCCAGCCCAGGGACTGTAGCAGTTCACCACAACCTTTTACCCTCAGTTTAGGGAAAGAGAAAGGAAGGATAGAAAGAAATCTTCACTGCTCTTGCAGGCGGACTTGATAGAGAAAGGGAGAAAGGGAGAGATCTTTACAGCCCTTTTAGGCTGTCCTAAGCTTGGAGAGGAGGAGCCAACAGTGTGAGGCAGGCTAGCATCTCAGCTCACTCTCTGCAAACCCAATCTCTCCAACTGATGTTCTTCTATGCAATAATCAATGAACCAATGACAGACGAACCAACCAACCAAACAACAACCCACCCCGGCTTTCGGAGCTTCAACCCTAAGCAAAAGTTCCCAGAAACCCAAGTGGCACACAATCATAAAGACAAGCTACACTGGGCAAAACAGCTGCACCTAACCAAATTATAGCCACCGGCAGCAAGCATTCCAAATCAAACTCATAATCATCCACCACACCTGGGATGGGAACAGAAACCTAATCAGCATGCCATTTTGTGTTTCTAAAGAAATCAAAATAACAAAGCTTCATCCAAGTGTTCCATTACAATGGATGACCTCCTCAGAGTCAGGAACTGTGACCTCTGTTACTCTGGCATCCTAGGTATCATTACACTGAGCTAGAAACTACAAGCTCAGGAGAGGCATTTGGTTATGAGTGTAGCGTGTAGGGAATGAATGAATGAATGAATGAATGGGCAGTGCCTATTTCTCCTGGCATGCCAATTTAAAGAAACAAGCTCTTTCCTCTCAAAATCTTATCGCTTGGATTTGAGAGTTGAATAGTAAATTATTTACAAAGAATTAATAATTACCCTCTGCATAGGACAATGCATCTTATTTGTCATTAGTGATTGTCTGCATGTTCCTTTCAACTCCTCTCTAGAGAATTGCTGCGTACCCACTGATTACTGCCCACAGAGATGCTTCTAGAAGCGTATTCACTGCTTATCTCAAGATAAGCAGTGGGGTCAAGACTGACCCAGACAAGCCTGCGAAATAAGCAAACTTTAGCTCTCTCACCCTCCTTCCTTCTCAGGACTGTCCACGTCTTGCCCATCCCTCTAACCTCATTCTCCTTCTTCCCTTAACTGGTAGACAACCAATTAATTAGCTAGTAAGAGTGGAAGTAGTATCTCTTTGTAGGACTATGTTTCATTTAGTAAAGGATTTATAATGAATGGGCTTCTAGCATCTAGAGAAATTAATCTGTAACCGTAAATATCCTATCTTTAATAACAGTAGAAGAGACACTTAGTGACCAGGTCCCTGAAAGGTAGCTTTACCCAATCACAAAGCCAGTGCTTGCAAAATTTATGGGAAAGTTACCATTTCTATGTGAAAATTTAAAGTGTATTTTTTTTTTAAATTTAGCATAGGCATATTCATGCTCTGGGGAAATAGGTTTGAACTAATGAAACTCACAGATCACAAATTTATAAGTCAAAAAGTAATTAGCATGTTTTTGTTTTCCTTATTATAATATTCATAAGTTTTCGCTAAGATGTCAAACATCTGGTAGAAGTGCCAGAAATACCCCCGCCCCTTTCTGCTCAGCACACAGCTTAGCACAGCAGGCAGGCAGACATTAAGTGTTGAGCTATGCCGGCTCCATGGTGAGACTTTTTTGGCAGTTGCTGTTCTTTATGACATCAAGGGATCTAGGAATTAATAATTTATTGGACTACTATTTGTCGAGAATGGAATCAGAACAACTGATCAGTTATTAAAACATGCAATTAGGAATGAAAGCATCACAAACGAAAGATAAGTCAGGCTTAAGAGATTATGAAAGGGAGACAGAGGTTAGGATGCAGAAGGGATGGATTTCTACATAATTAATGTCATCAGAGTTTAATGTTTATTTGCTTCCAAATTTTTTAAATGATAAAAAAAATGGAGTAAGAAAGAGAGGAAGGTGGGAAAACAGGAAAATGTTTGTTGTGTCTTTATTTGTTTATGGTGAAGGGCCTGGGATCATACTTAGGTCCCATGCACACTATGCATCTGCTCTACCACTAAGCTATGACCTCTGCCAGAAAAACAATAGACTGTTACAGGACAGATGATGAGTGGTGTGTTACGCAATGTCCTTAATTTGATGGTGGAGAATGTCAAAAAGTTATTGGCTATGCATGCTATCTCTTAGGCAAGGCCAAGGATGTATAGGCCTCAGGCATAATTTCATACAGGCAGTTCCAAAGACAAACAAGATTGTGTGTTCTAGTTTGATCCCCGTAAAAGAACTTAGGCTACTAAATAAAATGTGTGGGTGGGAAAGGGAACTGGATAACTCCGTAGAAATCTTTTTCAGTTCTGGATATTACCACCAGCTCACTACATAGGATAACTTCCTAAAGACTGCAGTACCAAAAACTACCATCACCCTCAGTAAAGTCTGGGAAAATGTTGCTCCTCCTCTGCCCCTGTAAGCTGCCCTCTGAGCATGCCAGAGACGTCTGCCATCACGTTCCCTCACAGTGATGCTCCAGACTATGGTGTTTCCTGATTAATTATGTTTTAGAAGAACTCTTTTTCCAAATATAGGAAGCCTATTAAACTGACACTGTTTCCTGGTTCCGTGGCGTAGGACATACCAATGCTGCGTTCTGAAGACAGCTATTCTAATTCCGGTCATTCACAATCAAGAGTGCCCCTGTGCATAGGTGTGTATAAAATCAAGGGAGGTCAAGGCCACCACTGTGTCATCTTTCTCCTGCATGTTTCATGTTCAGAAAGAGCTTGTCTGGTAGACAGTGTCTGCCTTCATGTTTGTTGCTTCAGGACAGCACGACGTGAGTTCCACTTCCTGGATCTAATAGAGTCAAATGCAAAGGAACCACTGCAGCTTGATCTTACTGAAAAACTTCCAGAGATTGCTTTTTTGGCCTGTTGATTCTGATTTGCACGTGCGTGCTATTTGACTCATGCTGCGTTTCGCGTCAAGGAAACAAAAAACACTTCCTCTCTTTTTATTATTTTTAAAAATATTTATTTATTTTATATGTATGCATGTATTGCCTGCATGTATGTCTGTGCACTACATGCCTTCCTGGTATCTGTGGGGGCCAGAAGAGGATGTTGGACTTCCTTATAACTGGAGTTACAGATGGTTGTGAGCCACCATGTGGGAGCTAGGAATCAAACCCAGGTCCTCTGGAAGAGTAATGAATGCTCTTAACCACTGAATCTGCTAACCCAAAGGATACTTTATGCTTGAATATTGCCTTAGTGGGGGAGTTTTCTTATTGCTGTGTGTATGATCCTTACCTCATACCCTAAACCCAAACAAATCCCCAAACCAAAACTTAAGAGATAAGTGTAGAAACTATAACATTAAATTTAAAACTTAGAATAATTTTAGATGAATATATTTTGTACATTCAAGAAAGGGATATAAACATGGAAATGTTGGGAAAATGATAGTTTTTTAAGTTCAGTATCTCTGCACATAAAGAACTAAAGGTAAACAAAATTAATAATATATCCTTTCTTGATGCATGAAGATTCAATAGCCTTCATGTATATAGAATCACACACATAATCAGATGCTAATTCTTCAGTAGAAAATATGCAAAATCACTGACAACTTTAGAAAGAAAAGATAAAAATAGCCTTAAAGTATTTTAATGGTCAGTATTCACAATAGTACAGGAATAAAAATTAAAATTGGTTTTATCTGTCACCTTAATATGTATTTCACAAATAATAGATTATGCTGGCGAAAGTAGACATTCTCTGGAAAGCACTTTCACAATATGTGCCAAGATAAAAACCCTCTGATGCTAGCAGGCAAACAAGGGCAATGTTATACTTACCTTTTTCCATCTCATTACTTATAATACTTTGGAAAAAATAGATACTTAAAGAGAAAAGGAATATTTAAAGCAACGAAACCATGCCATGGAAAGCAAGCCAATGAAATTGTGAAATCTTGAGAAAATTCATATGAAGGAATGCTAAATGAACACAAAGCTGCTCCTAGCTATCGGTGCAATATAGTTTTGGTTATTTGACACCTATCTATCTATACACAGGTTGAAAAGGCTTCAAAGAGCGCTTCAAATATTAAAATATTGACTCTGGGTTGTGCTAATGTCTTAGAATTTCTGTTGCTGCAATGAAACACCATGACCAAAAAGCAAGCTGGGGAGAAAAGGGTTTGTTAGATTTACGTTTGCTCATCATCAAAGCAAGTCAGGAACTCAACAGGGGAGGAACCTGGAGGCAGGAGCTGATCTAGAGGCCACAGAGGGCGCTGCTTACTGGCTTGCTCATCATGGCTTGTTCAGCCTGCTTTCTTACAGGACCAAGGAGCACCCACCCAGGCATAGCACCACCCACAATGAGCTGGGCCCTCCCCCACCAATCACTAATTAAGAAAATGTCTTACAGCTGGATCTTACGGAGGCATTTTTCTCAACTGAGGCTCCCTCCTTTCAGATTAACTCTAGTTTGTGTCAAGTTGACATAAGACATAGCCAGCACAGTTCATAGGAGTGTTTCTCTTCTATGCACTTCTTTCCCTCTTACACTTTCTACAATGATCATTTATTATTTATTCAAGCTTTAAAAGGTAGCTTCTAAGGTTAAAAGAAATGAAATACCTGATGTAAACTGCAGTGCTAGAAGTTTCGTGTAAGCATTCAGCTTGTTCTGGGTGAGTGACCTCTCTCCGCCTCTCTTCCTCTGTGACCTTATGTTATCATACTTTTTAAACTGCTCTCAGCTTACCTCTCCAGGGGCAGGTATACTTCAGCGACAGATGTTGTCAGTCCTTTAAGAACATAGCTGAGAGGCAGGCCACATCCGATGGGTCAGATGTACAGTTTGTACTAGGAAGAAAAATAGCCTGGGACTGAGGGTTTTGGCTCTGTGGTATAACATAGATTTAACACGTGAGAGGCTCTGGGTTCAATCTCTAGCATCAAAAAAAAAAAAAGTGGAGGAAAAACTACAGTCTATCACAAATAAACAGCTACAGATGTTACCATCAACCTTCAGAAGAAAAGAAACAGTCAACTCAGTGCAGTCTCCTTTAGAAGCCTTCCCTAAACCCTTGGTGGGGTCCCCGTGCCTTTTCTGCGTTCTCAGATTGTCCTGATACAACCTCAGTATTTGCTGCTCTGTGCCTGCGTCCCCTGCACCCACAGCCCAGCTGACCTGTGAATCCCCTAAGCATAGATGTCTGTTTTATTCATTTCTGTGGCTTCTAAACACACTGCTTGACAACCAGAGATGTTTCTTGTCTGGGGGTTTCCAGTGAACTTTGCCCTTCAACATGAATTCAAGTGAGAAGTAAAATATTAATCTCATGAAGTGGGATCAATGGATGACACCGCACCCTGACTGCCTCCTCGACTCTGAAGTCACACGTATGAGTCATTTCAGATTATTTGTGCCCAAAGGAGCTCCATGAAGCCCAACCCTTGTGTCGTTAGCACGCGTTCTCTTGCACGATTCCCTGTCCATCAACAGATGGAACATTAGCCCAAATAAGCATTTCTTTTAATAACTTTGCTTGGAAATGACTGCATACAACCATGAACCAGAATTGAAAAGTTTCTTGTTTCACTGAAACTGGATCAACATTTACTGGCAAACACTAAGTGCTGTGGTCACCGGCTGGCCAGGTTTCTCTGTTAGCTGTCTGGTTGTTTCTTATTTGTATAGCTAGGAGGCACAGGAGCAGTTCAATGGTACCATCTGCCAGAATCCTGTGGGACTTTCTAATCCTGGGCAGACTTTTCCATCTGGGGCATATCTTCTCTGGAGTGCAGTACCTACCGTGAACTCACTGGCTTCAGATCTGACATCCTCTAAGGGACTTACCTGACCATTTCCTCCTTCAAGCCCCTGCTGGACTGGGTGTGGCCTTCTTCCCACACAGCTGCTTATCTCACCAGACTTGAAGTTCTGTGAGGGCAGAGATGATACTGCATATGTTTTTGTGACAGTGTGGTCGAGCACAGTGCCTCAAATAGACCTGAACCACTCGGGTGGGATGGGACCACTATGTTTTTAGGTGATAGCTATACTTTTTTTTTTAATAATCTCTCTGGGAATTGATGTCTCCTAAACAGAATCCTAAGCTTTTCTAAGACATAGATTGTATGAGTCATTTTTCTGTTGCTGCACACACACACACACACACACACACACACACACACACACACACACACACACACACACACCGTGATCAAGGCAACATATAGAAGGAAGAGCTTATTTGGGCTCATTGTTTCAGAGAGATAAGAACTTTTAGTGGCAGGAAGCATGGCTACAAGCAACAGGCATGGTAGCAGCAGGGAGCTGAGAGATTATCTTCAAACATAGGTATAAAGCCCAGAGAGCGAACTGCAAGAGGCTCCAGGTTTCAACTCTCAAAGCCCACTCCCAGTGACATTTCCTCCAGCAAGTCCACACCTTCCCATGACCTCCTCAAACAGGGCCACCAACTGAAAAGGAAGTGTTCAAATACACCAGCCTGTGGGGGACACTCTCATGCAAACCACTACATTGGGTGATTGTTGGAAATCTTAGAATCTATCACTTTCTACGCTCGCAATACTGGCGAGATAATTCCTCTTGAGCCTCAATTTCCTAATCTCTTCGCTGTACTGGTCAAGACTAAATGAAATAATCTCAATCTCCAGACATGTTGGAGGAGTTAATAACTACTCATCTATGGTTAGGGTTTACCCTAAGCCTGTAAATTTGTAGGAACAAATTTTTGCACCAATAATTTCTTTTCTTTTTCTTGTAAGACTCTTACTTTTTCACATCAACCCCTTTGATACTCCAGAGCAACCATCAGCAAGTATGTTCGGTAAAAGGTCAGACACTGGCTATTTTATGTTCTACAAGCTTCATGGTCTCTGTTGAATGATGTTGTCTTTTCTTTATTACTACCTCTTTTAAGATAAAAACTGATTCTTATACATAGGTTGTATAAATGTAGGTCTCTGGTCAGCTTAGACCTATAACCTCTAGCCTGCTGAACTCACCGTCAAGCAATTATAGTGTTAGCTACAATATTTTGCCCTCAATTTAGGGAGAGAGATAGGAAGAAATTTCCACTGGTTTTGCAGGCAGCCTTGATATAGAATGAGAGAGAGGTGGAAATTTTCACAACCCTTTTTAGACTACCCTAAGCTTAGAGAGGACTAGCTGACAGTGAGTCAGCTCACTATCTGAAAACTCAATCTCTGCAACCTTTGTTCTTTTAAGTAAGAATCAACTAATGACGGACAAACGAACCAATGAACCACCAACCAACACCCACCCCAGCTCTCGGAGCTTCAAACCTTTTATACGCTGACCAAAAGTTCCCATAAACCCAAGTGGCACACAATCCCAAGAACAAGTTACACATGCCAAAACACTTCACCTAACCAAATTATAGCCAGCAGCATCAAGCATTCCAAATCAAACTCATAATCATCCACCACACCTGGGATGGGAACATTAAACGTAGTCCACATGCCATTTTGCATATTTAAAGAAACCGAAAAAAAAAAGGTCTTCCAAGTGTTCTGCTACAAGCAATGGTCCCTGAACATCAACGTCAGCATGTTTTAGGAACATATTAATAATGCACATTCCCGTAGTTCCTCCCTCCTCCCTGCCTACTGCATCAGAAACCCTGGAGTTGTGCTTGGCGATCTGGGCCACAATAACCTCTCCAGGTGATTTCAAGGCAGGTTGTCAAGCTTGGCTGCATATCGGACTCACCAAAAGAGCTTTGAAACATCTCAGTAGCCAGACTTCCTTGGATACAGGGAAGTATCGCTCTGGAGGTGAAACCAAGGTGTGATACTGTTTAAAATGCTGCAGGTGATTCAGTTTGCAGCTGCTGCTGAGAACAGCTATATAAACCAGGAGGTAGCTTTCATATCTGCAAAGAAAAAACTTAATACTAACAGTATTGCCAAGGGTGTGTAATACTTCAAAATCTTGTTTTGATATTCCTTGAAGGGCTCTCACTACAAACAGTTAATCAGAAGACAGCTATCTGGAGCTACACAGAAAGCACAGTATTAGGTACACTGGGCATTTTAAACCTGTATTAATTGAGGATTGAGAGTGGAGCTCAGTTGCAGCGTGGTGATACACACCCATAATCTCAGCACCCAGGTAGTGGACCAAGGATGGTCTTACTGTGTAACTCCCAAATCGGGTCGAGAATAAGACCACCACAATTGAGATAAATTTGAAGCAAGCAAGCTTTAGTTAAACTAATTAAATACTGGCCAGGAAGATGGACTCTGATCAGGGCCATTCTGTGGGAGCTCTGGAGGGTGACAGGTTCACTACATGGGTACCTCGACTGGATTTGGGTTTCACAATTGATTATCATCAACATACTGAGTTCCTTCCTACTAAGTTACAATCGCTATGTCCAAATCATAATGGATACAAGAAACTGAGCAGAATCAGTGGATATTAAGACTGGTTGGCAGACTGTGGGTGTAGCTCAATTGATAGTGTGCGAGTCTAGCAAAGCTCTGGGTTCAGTCCCCAACACTATGTAAACCAGGAGGGATGAGCATTGGGAAGGTGGAGGAAGCTCAAGGTGGCCACCCGTCCCCTCTATAGAGAGTTCATGGTTAATCAAGGATTCAATTTGAGAGACTCTCACCAAAAAATGTATATGGATTTCTAGCTACATTTTAACGATTTGCATATGAAAAAGACTCCTTTTCATTTCAAAGAAGCCCATAATTTCCATTTTACAAGGAAGAATCAAGCTAGGTTCCCTTTGCTGAGGTCGAATCTGAAGGATATCTTTCTAGACCCCTGGCCTCACCACAGTGGGCTTGGTCCATTATTCCACTGCTCACAAAGAGTGCATGGTGGCACACGTACTCATTCTTGTTTCAAAAACACGGTTTTCCTATAAGTATTCTGTGGAGAAACGTTTGCATGGTTTTACCCTGGTAAGATAATTCTAGAGTGTCACATTTGACAAACGACATCAGCTAGTCCATTCTAGCCATAAACCAATTTAGAACTCTTATGCATAATTTGGCTTCGGGTCAAGGTGGTGTAATATGAGCCAACAGGATATACAGCACAGAGTGTCCCTAGCAGTTATCCAAAAGATCAGCAAAACTCATTCCTGTAAGAGAAGCTCATCCTGTAAGGTCAAGCCCTGTGGTCATCAGGGTAGGCGCCTGTGACTGGAGTTGTTCCTTGCCTGGAGGTGCTTCTGTGCTCTGTCTTTTATGGCAGGCTTGTCCGATGCTTCCTTCCTTCATCCCCATCCCCTCTGGCCACCCCCCTGCTCCGCCTCCTTTGTTACAGGCATTCCCTATCTGCTCAGGAACCAGACAGCCATGTTCTCTGGAGAACTCTGGCCTTCTTTCCAGTTGATTCTTGGTGGTGACACAAATTGTGGTAATTCCACTGGTGTTGTTAGTGTTTGGAATAAGAATGGAACCACAATCCTGGCCAACAAGACTTCAGAGGAAGTCTGTAGGAAGACCTTCTGGAATGTTCTCTTTGCTGTTCAATGGAATGCAAAAGAAGACTCTTCCTTTCTTCTTTCTTGCTTTTTTTCCCCCTTCATTCTTTATTTTCATTGTTGGGGACTGAGTCCAGGGTAGCAAGTGCTCTGCCACTGAGTTATATCTCAAGCCTCAACATGTAGTATGTTGATTGGGATTCTCTATAGAAATAAAACCAATAGGATGTAGATCCTATTGAATATATATATGTGTGTGTGTGTGTGTGTGTGTGTGTGTAGATAGATAAATAGATAGATAGATAGATAGATAGATAGATAGATAGATAGATAGATAGATATAGAAATAGATAAAGAAAGATTCATTTGGCATGTATACTTATGGAATTCAGGACATTTCCCAATCAGAGCCCAGAAAGCTGTGCTGTAACTCTCAGTCCAAGGTGGAAGCAGACAGACTGGGGGCATCAGGAACTCCAGTATTCAAGGGACTCTTAGTCATATCAGCAGGTATGAAAGAGTCCTGTGTCACAGTTGGTATGACCGCTCAAGAATATGCCTGTTATCATTGAGGGGGGGTGTTCTCTTGGGAGAGTGGCTTTTTAAAAACCCCTTCCTTTCTTAGTTTCCCCCCTTATAACAAAAGTTCTTTTTAATCACAGGGCTACATCTCACTGAAAATATATTTGTCATGTTTATACATAAGGAACTGACAGAGTTCTTAGCTTTGTAGCTCTGTTCATGTAAGACACTGGCACCATGGACTGGCCACACCATGCAGGTTCTGGAATTTTTTTAAAAAATCCATTCATGCTTATCATTGTTGTTACCATGGCTACAGTCTGAACTGCCCAAAAGGCTTCTCCATATGCCCAGTGCCTTGCCTGTCATAAGCATTCAGTTACCACCAGATGAATGCACAAGTGAACTCTGTTTGCAAATAGAAGGCCAAAGAGGAGTTAGGGAACTTGAACATATTTCTGGCCCTACCGTGGAGACAGAACTCTGAGCTCTAGCTAGCCGCTTCTTCCCACATCTAGTTAAAAACCAGAGTGAAAAGTACTGCAGCTCATTTGAAAGAGCACAGTGCAACCTTTCCTTTTCTCTTGTCTGTTCTCTATGGTCATTTCTGAACTAAGTGATTAGATTCTATGGCTATGTGTAAGGCAGACATTTTTATGCCTTCAAGAAGATTTTTCTTTGAAGCTGTAAGAATTTCATCATTGCAGTGTGTGTGTGTGTGTGTGTGTGTGTACATGTGCACATGTGTGCATGCATGATTGTGAGCATAAGTATACCTTTTGAGACGGGTGGCCAATTATACCAATTCTACAGTAACAAGTTTACAGAGGAACTTCAAAGGGATGGACCCAATCTGAATGTATCACTGCTTTAAAGGTGTCTTCAAGGGAGATGTCTCATCCAGCAGACTGACTCTGGTAGCTGGCAAAAAGATTGGCCTAACTTACCTCCTGCATACCCTTCTCTATCCCCTGAGAGGGCAATTTGTGGGTCTGGGAATGAGTGTGGGCACAGGAGAGTATGGCCTCTTGCTTTCAGATGGAAACGTCATTATCTACCTCAGAGAAGGGAGGCTCTAAACGTCACAAGGACCATTGAGAGAGAATGAATGACCCCAAGCAAGAAAAAGGTGTGTCACCTGAGACCAGGATCACCTGAAGAAACTGCTTTCAAAATTAATTCCTTTGTGGAAAGCACATCCTCAGGAGTTCAATGAAAGAGGAGAGCACGCTAGAACCAAGAAAACATGCATAGTAGATACGGTTCTTGTAGTCCTTGGCCATCCATGTAAAGACGTAAAAACTATTGGCTGAATAACCGATACCAAGATTGGCATTTCCCACAGCAACAGCAAAGCACTGTTGGACTCCGTGTGCAACATGTTCCTTATGAATTGCTGACTTGCTTGTGTGTCTGTCTTTTCCATCGCCGTTTTAAGTACCTTAAGACCTGGTCCATGTTCTGAGTCGTCTTTGAACGTCAGTGGCCTAAAATACTCACGGTAGCAGGCACTCAGTAAATGTTTGGAAATGGAACCAAATCAGTATTTAACAGTGAAGAGGTCCAGTCTCTGTCAGCTGACAGATATTTACTAAGTCTAGAAGAAGTAAGGCAGATACTATAAATAGAGACATTTTGCTTATATAATAAGACAAGAGCAGGATCTGGAATCAGATAGATCATGCTTTGAATCGCAGCTTTTCCATTCACTGAAATGTTCTAGTTGCAGGTGCTACCTCACACAGCCTCAGTTTCCTCGTTGAGAAAACCATACTATCAAATCTCTCAACAGAATGCTGGGGATTAAGAGAGGTACTGTTTGTTGTAGGCTGAATTATGGTTCCCTCCACATTCATATGTTGATGTTCAAATCCTCAGTACCTCACAGAGTGACTTTAGGAAACAAGCCTATTGCAGATGTAATTAGTTAAAATCAGCTAGGGTGCACCCATCCCACTAGAATACTGCTGCCATCTTGGTTGAAACAGAAAATTTAGAAGACAGACCTCCACACACAGAGAATACAAGGAGAGATTAAGGCAAACATCAGAGTGATGTTTCTGTAAGTGAGAACCCATCAGATGCTAGGAAAGTGACACGGGAGAGATTCTTCCTCATAGCTCTCAGAAGGAACCAAACCCACCAGTCATTCATCTGGCCTTCAGAATTGTGAGGTAATGGGTTTCTGTTGCTTACACAACTCTTTTTTGTGATGTTTTGTTAACACAGTCCTAGTAAACTCATACACGTGGCATGGATAGCAGAGCTAGGACAATGCCCGGTGTGATGGGTGTCCAGATTTTGTGCATATTATTTGATGTGTGCTTCATACTTTCCCCGGAGTGTATGCTTAAGAATGACTTTGGCATGCTGGGTGGTGGTGGTACACACCTTTAATCCCAGCACTCGGGAGGCAGAGGCAGGGGGATCTCTGTGAGTTTGAGGCCAGCCTGGTCTCCAGAGTGAGTTCCAGGACAGCCAGAGTTACAACAGAGAACGCCTGTCTCGAAAAACTGAAAAAAAAAAAAAGACTGACTTTGGCAGTTGATGGTTATGGGGGAACCACTGAACACAACAGTAATGGGTAACACCATGATTTGTGTTAGAAAGGTCCATGTTGACTAATGTGAGCGGTGATAAAATGTGAAGAAATGGGAGTTAGTAGGGGAATGATACATGCTGTAAGTGAAATATCCATCTCTAGGGAGCCATTTTCAGGAGCTTATTAAGAATTTATCTTTTTTTTCTCGGTATTTTTCTTTTAAATTTTTCTTCTTTTTAAATGTAATAAAAACAGTATTTTTTTCTTTTTAAAACCAAAAGTACCAATAAATGTAAAATGTCTTTGTATTCATCTCCCTTCTGTTGCTGTAATAAAATAATAAAGGTGGGTAACAGAAGAGTTTATATAATTCACAGTTCTGCAGGTGGGAGAACACGCCACTGGCTTCTGTGGGGGTTCAGTTAGGGCCTCGTGGTAAATGGAATTATAATGGCAGGCATGTGGGAGAGGCTGCTGAGACTCAACAGGCTGGAAAAGGCCCAGTCTTGTTATTTTCATAACAACTCACTTTTGTGAGAACCAACCAGGGTAGCACTATAAACCACACTAGGTTCTTTCATGAGCTGTACCTCCAATTAACTTCCTTGCTTTAAGCCCTGCCTCTTAAAGGCTCTTACCGTGTCCCACACATCACAACTTGAGCCTTGGCTCAAGCTTCCAAAGCATGAAACAGTGGTGGACAAAAACTAAGCCATGTTGGAGAAGTTTATTTTTACTTGTGTTTAAAATATTGTTTTTGTGCACTGTTGGGAAAAGGGCTGCATAGGCCTTAGCATTTTGTATCGTCTGTAGCTGTTGCATTTATGTGGGGGGGATGTTTGTCTGCACATGATCTGCACGTGCTAGCAGTAGAACACCTGAGGAGTTCTGAAAAAATAAAAACACCTGAGCTCAGATGCTCGAGGTTCCTCTGTCCTGTATGGTGCTGGCTAGGATGGTGGTTCCCTCTGCTGAGGTCTGGTTCATAGGCTTCCATCTATGAACATGCCTCCATGTCTCTCATTGTGAGCCACCACAGCTACAACAAAACCAGATACGCACGGTAACCATTTTGCATAGTATATCTTTAAAGCTAAAGGGAAACCACCTAGCCACAACTGAAATCAAATACCTCACAGATGCCTTCAAATACTCTTAACTACTTAGAATAAAACCACTGAAGCTCTAATAGGAAAAGTTCAGTAAATTCTGCCTTTATTTCCTGATTTTTAAAAAGGCCATTTCTTTCTGTGTTCAAGTTTAAAAACAGTGGGCTATTCACAGACATCCATTCACCCAGCAGGGGATTCTGAGAGGGCCTTTTAACTCCAGCCTATGCTGCAGGCTGAGGTACCTTGGTCTCCCTTGAGAATGTCTCGAGCTAGAGGGAGATGAACAGACAACCTCACAATTGCCGTGGAAAGAGAGAAGAGCATCTCAACATTCAGGAATGCTGAGGGATTCTGGGGGCAAACAGCACTGACGGAGATAGACAGAGGGACTTCACCGGGGCCACAGAAAAGTCCCGTTCCGAGATGTGAGCAGGAGCTGGCCTGGTGAGATGCAGAGCGCAAGATGGTCTAGCATAAAGAAGAGATTCCTCCCCTGAAAGGAGTCTGAGCCGCCAGTTGAAGGGAGAGGGCGCTCTGAAACCCCATAGTGCAAGAACAAGAGCTCAGCGCCTGGAATGGCAAGAGAATGTGTAGAGTGAGGCCTTCGGCGCCGGTAGGGAGGGATCAGAAGTCTCCCGCCCTGCGTTCATGCGTTTGTGTGTGGTGTGTGTGTATGCACGTTTACAAGCGTCTGTGATACGGGCGTATGGTTTTGCGTGGAGACCCGAGGTCGATGGCAGGGATTTTTCTAAGTCACTCTCCCAACTTTATACCTCCATGCAGGCAGGGTCTTGCTAGGCAGCTTGTTCCGGGAATCCTGTCTCCGCCTTCTGCTGCTGGAATTGCAGCCAGGGTGCCACACCCTGGCACTCTACGTGGCTCTGGGCCTTTGTTTGTGAGGTAAATGCTTTAACCACTGAGCAGTCTTGCCAGACCTGAGATCATGAAAACTCTCGCTGGCCAAGCTAAGCGGTCTCCGTCTTATCCCTTTGACAGAAAATGTTACTTGTATTGTGAGAAAATATACATAACAAAATTAATATCTTAGTAATTTTTTTGTAACTGACCCAGGGACTTTAAGTGGATCATCATATTACACAACCGTCACCATTACTACTCATTTCCAGAACTCATTTCTTAACACCTTAGATGCCACGCTAATTAAATATTCTACCCAGTTAGCCCACTGTCTTAGGGTTACGATTGCTGTGATGACACACCATGACCAAAAGCAAGCCGTGGAGGAAAGGTTTATTTGGCTTACACTTCCACACCCATAGTCCATCACTGAGGGAAGTCAGGACAGGAACTCAAAGAAGGCAGGAGCCTGGAGGCAGGAGCTGATGCAGAGGCCATGGAGGAGTGCTGCTTATTGGCTTGCTCCTCATGACTTGCTCAGCCTGCTTTCTTATAGGACCCGGGACCACCAGCCTAGGGACAGCACCACCCACAGTGGGCTGGGCCCTCCCGTATCACTAATTAAGAAAATGTCCTACAGCTGTATCTTAGGGAGGCATTTTTTCTCAGCTAAGTTTTCCTTCTCTCAAACGACTTTAGCTTGCATCAAGTTGACATAAAACTATCCAGCACATCCGCCATGCTTTGAGGCCTTGGAAACCACTGTACTACCTTTTATAAATCTCCACAGATTTATCTATTCCAAGCACCTTATATGAATGGAACCATTCAACATTTGTCCTTTATTTTCTGGTGTGGTTCACTTGGCGTAAAGTTTATGAAGTTCGTCCATTTATAGCATGCTTAAGGATTTCGTTCTTTGCATAAGGCTGCATAACATTCTGCTGTGGAGATATCAGACCTTATTGATGCATTCTTCTGCTGGTGGCCATTAGCATGGGTGACAACTCACAAAACCTACATGTTACATTCACACTCTAGCTTACGTGGCAAGCACTTTAATGGAACCATCTCCCCCTCAACTCCTCCTTCTCTTTCCCAGCTCACGTATCAAGTCCCAGGCCATCCTGCAGAGTAAACAGCCTCCTCTCCCTAGCTATTGCTATGGCCTATGTAACCTTCCGGAAGAGCTTTGTAAACCAGGAGCTCCCTGAACCTTGTAAGTTTCATTTACTTCTGGGTTTCATATGCTTTGTTTACTTCTTGTGTCTCCTGGATAGAATATGTCAGAGGAAATAGCTATCCAGCAACTTAATTAGAAAATTAAAAGTAAACAGGGGTTGGGTGTTGGGGTATAGAAGTGAAAGTGGGTAGGCAAAGAAGAAAGAAAGTGCTAGAAACTGGACAGTCAGCTTTTAGAGCCTCTTCTACTTAAAATCTGAGAGAGACAGCAACCAGTCCAAGTAGTGAAGGGAATGTTGGCCCCGGAACCCTAAGCTTTGTCCCTGTGTTTTGTTGTCTTAAGAGGTGTCCCATCCATTCTACTAAGCTCCACTTGCTTGGTGTTCAGATCTGAAGAATCAAATTGAAATCCCTGCCCACAGAGATGTGGTAACCCACTCAGAGGACACTTAGGATTGCAAAAAGGGTTTATGGTATTGAAGGCTTAGTCCCTGCTGGAGTCCACCAGTCAATATATGGAAAGTGACCGAAGGGTGGTCAGACTCATATGCAGCACGTGTCTGATGAGGCGAGATGTAACAGGGTCTGCATCGGTCACTTGCCAGAGCTGCAGCTGAAGTGTCCTGTTGTTTTCCCATTCTGTCCTAATCAGTTTCTTCCTCCATCGCTGAAGAGGTGAAGGGGCTGGTGATGCTGGTGGTGAGGAGGGAAAGCGGTGGGGACCTCGAGGTTTCGGGTTTAAGAAAGAAGTTGTGCTTGTTTGGAGCCTCTGAGAAGCAATGTCAAGAGAAGCGCCAATGTGCAAGGATTTGTTAAAGGGAATGCTTGGGAAAGAAAAGACAAAGAAAGACCCAGAGGAGGGTGGGCCAGCCAGTCTCAGAAACAAGCAGAAGAGAGGAAGAGAAGGAGAGGTAGAAGCATCCTAGGGGCCTTGTAGTCAAAGAAGTGGGTAGAGTCTTTGCCTTAGTCACTATTCTATTGCTGTGAAGAGACACCATGACCAAGGCAGCTTATAAAAGAAAGCATTTAGTTGGAGCTTGCTTACAGTTTCAAAGTCAGTCCATGACCATCGTGGTAGGAAGCATGGCAGCAGGCAGGCAGGAATTGTGCTGGAACAGTAGCTGAGAACTTCCATCCGGATCCGAAGTCAGGAGGCAGAGAGAGATTGAGCAACACTGAGCCTTTTGAAACCTCAGAGCCCACCCCCAGTGACATACTTCCTCCAACAAGCCACGCCTCCTAATTCTCCCTGGAACAGTCTACCAACCAGGAACATTCAGATATATGAGCCTGTGGGGCCATCCTCATCCAAACCATTGTGTCTCATAGGAGCGGGTCTTGGGAGTCCAGTTGTACATACCTGGAGACCGGGAGCAGCAGCTGGGAAGTGAGCTTTGCCCAAATACAGCAGTGCGCTTCAGAGTGCAGTCACTAGGTCCCGGGTCATGTTCTCCCTAGTGGAGGTCTGCAGGCATACTTAAGAAGCCATTCCCAGTGACACATAGTTAGGCAATTTAGAAAAAGCATGGCCAGTATATTACTGGCAAGAGATCAGAGACCTAAAATAACCACTCTTTTCTCTCATATACTATAGGAAAAGAGCAACCGCAGTATATAATTAACTATAGTGTAAATTGAAGTACTGGGTGAGCCTCCAGTGAGTCTAATAGGGGTTTGAAATGAAAATCTTAAAGGTCACTTCCACCTCCGTACCTGCTAGATGTCTCTGTTTCTGGGCGAGGACTGCTAGGTGGGCCCGCCCATGTCCCGGGACCACACAAATGAAAGGTGTGCTTTGCAGAAGAAGCTGCAAAAACTAAAGGGGGGAAACCAGCACACAGAGAGATGATGCTGCTGTGTAGCACAGGCTAGCCTCAAACTCATGATCCTCCTGCCTCAGCCTCCCAAGTGCTAGGATGACAGTCTTGTGCCACTACATTTGGCTCAAGATAATGTATTTCTCAGTTTTAATTTAGTATTATTATATTTGTGTGTGTGTGTGTGTGTGTGTGTGTGTGTGTGTGTGTGATGCGTGTATAGGCATGTGTGTGTAAGTCAGAGTACAATTTTATGAAGTCAGTTCCTTCCTTCCACTTTTAAACCAGGTGTTGAAATAATCATCAGCTTTGCTTTTGTGGCAAACCTATCTCCCTGGCCCAAGACATACATACATACATACATACATACATATATGCATGCATATGTATATGTATATTTGTATGTATATATATATATTTGCTTTCTCCTCTTCTATTGAAAATAGAGTCTTTCCATATACAATATATCCTGATTACAGTTTGCCCTCCCTCTACTCCTCCCAGTTCCTCCCCACCTCCCCTTCCATTCGGATCCATTCCCCTTTTATCTCTCATTAGAAAAGAACAGGCTTCTGTAGATGACAACAAAACATAACAGAATAAAAGATGATAAGATAAAACAAAAACCATCACATCAAAGTTGGACAAGGCAAATCAACAGAAGGAAAAGAGCCCAAGAGCGGGCGCAAGAATCAGAGACCTACTTATTCCACGGTCGGGACTCCTGTAAAAACACCAAGCTGAAAGCTACAACGTATACGCGGAGGACCTGGTGCAGACCCGTACCGGATCTGCGCTTGCCGCCTCGTCTGTGAGTTCACGTGAGCCTTGCTCAGTTGAGTCAGAGTGCCTTGATCAGTTCTGCAGCCATAGCTCCCTGAACAAGCCCAATCTCCTCTGGTGAGATACGTATTTTAAAGCAGTCACCCCAAATCCTACAGTATAGAAGTCATCATTATTAATATTTTATTTCTTTTTCAAAACACATGAATATATAATTAATTAATTTAATTAATTGCAAAGGCATCAAGTGTTCTTACTGAGCCACTGCTCCAGCTCATATTAAATTAATTTTTGTTATATTTGTGATCCCATGGAATCTATAATTTTCATGTTCTCTGTAGTTTAGTCACAAACTTTTTCAATCATCATCAAGCCCTTAGGCTAGAGCATTCTAATGAAGATCTTTGGTTGTTTCCTTATGGCAAATCCCTACAAAATGAGTAACTGCTGACGGTTACGTAAGGACATAAGCCCTCTAAAGCTTTTGATTATATATTCATCAATTGCTTTATCACTAAGAGAAGACAGTGTCTGTTTTTCTAAATGTTTGTCAGCTCCACAGATAATAATTTAAAAAAATCATTCCTGAATGAATAGAGAGAAAAATCATATTTTCATGTATTTTAATTACTAGTAAGTAACACTGGACTTTTTCATTTATATTTTTAATAACCTATTTTCCTTCGTTTTGAGTTATTTCTTCATACCTTTGACCAATTCTCTGTTGAATATATATGTTTTTATTTATAGGACACTCTACATATTAAGAAAACTACAATTTACTTATCAAAAATATTACAAATATTAACCAAGCGTGTCATTTATTATTCCATGTATGGTGTTATGCGACACATAACTATTTCAGGCATTCAAAACCAGCAATCTCCCTTTGTTTCATTCTCAGCTCTTGCTTAGATTGTGCCCGCCTGTTTCTGTATCAAAGATGTCTCCGGTGTCTGGTCTTCTACTGGAAGGAAAACAGAAGTGACTTTACTTTTCACTTTATTTTCTGTTTTGCTCAAAGCAAGCACCTAATTTTGTGATTTTACAGTTGTTGCCAGCGTGGCCCTACAATTATCACAGAGTGATCTCTCCTCCTTTCTCACAGGTAGCCTCTGTAAACCCTTCTGCGTTCATTCCTGGTTCTGGTCCGCTGTCATCAGATAAGGTAGCTGACTCACTTTTCCTACGTGAGGAAATGCACTCACACTTCTGCCTTACGGAGCGTCCGGTGTGTCTCAGTTGTTAGGAGCTACCACGCGGTGTTACAAAGCGAAATTTTATGGCCCATAACGTATTTAAGCTTGTGACTGATGTTTATTTTATTTTTTTATAGATTAGGGTGTTTTTGATATTTCGTTTTCAGTAGTATTTGGTGTGACAGTGGGACAGACTGGTGGTGACTCAGGCAGTCACGGAGTGCGAGCTACACTGCTCCAGCGTCTTTGCATTGGTATGTGTGACGCCTGGCCAACCTGAGGGTTCTGATCTTGCATTTCCAGAAAGTTTCTGCTTCCCATTATGCTTCAGAAAGTAATTACAGTAATTCTTCTCGGTCCCTCTGACTCAAGCAGCGATGATTAAGCCTCTATTTCTTACAATTAAAAAAGAAGTAAACCTACTTGGAACACCACGCACATCCTTCAGGGCTAAAGAGGAGACTGGTTCATCAAATGAGGGGGTGTGCTGGAAATGCAACCGGATGTCTAAGGGAGGCAGGCGGTCCTGTAGTAGGGACACCCTCTACTGAGCAGCTCCTATAAAAGCTGTTGAGAGTGACCCGGGCTTAGCTGGGCTAGAGCAGTGGCCCTAGCACTGTCATGGGGTCTACACTCTGGTCCTCTGGGCTTTGTAGCTGGTGCACTCTGAAGGGACTGAAGTGCCTCTTCCTACCTCCCTGGCTGCTGTAGCTCTAACCTCTCCAGCCTTTCAGCCTCTGTCCAGTGAGTGCCCAGCGTGTACACCTTTCTCCTGATTCCTGGGTCTTTCTTTTGCAAGTGCTGAATTTAGAGCTCCCTTTTTTCTTTTTTTTAAACGAGTCCTGCTTTATTGAAAGAGTGTCTAACAAGTATTCCTTAGATCTTTCGGGGATATAGCAGCACCTGAGTTGAGTTTCCACAATTGCCCCCATTGTTTGAATTCCTTTGAGAGATTTTCAAAGGAACATGGGAAAATCAGGCTTTTGTGCTCTAACTACCGTCATGAGGTAGGAATTATTTCTTGATGTTTAGGTTTTTTTTTTCTTATTTGAAAACTAAAAAAAGAATTAATTTTAAAATAATCCTTCCTTGTCGAGGCATTGCAGCTGCATCTTTTACTCCCAGCATTCGGGAAGCAGTGGCAGGCAGGTCACTGTGAGTTTGAGACTAGCCTGGTATAATTAGCCAGTTCCAGCTCAGCTGGGGTTGCATAGTAAGACCCTGTCTCAAATAATAATAATAATAATAATAATAATAATAATAATAATAATAATAATAATAATTTAATGATAATAATAATTAATAATATTTCCTTACTGATTCTGTCAAAGTAATCATGGGAAATTTTTTTAAATGTAGATTGTTAGTAAAAAATGCCAGAACATTTTCAAGAGCTGAAAATATTATTCAACATATAACTTGATTTCTCCCAAAATAATGTCTGTTATTTCCTTCTTTTCTTCATTCTTTCTCTGTCTCCTTCCTTCTCCCTCCTTCTCCCCTTCCCTTTTTTAGATTTTGTTGTACTCTTCCTCCCACACTATTGTAGAATGAGCATTTGATCTTCTGATCCTTTGATCTGGCAGTCTGGCTGATCTAATAAGGATCACCTTCAATGGCCTGCATGATCCAGCTTTTTTAGAGTAGTTTTTTGGACTGCAGAAAGAATGTTAGTCTGAGGAACCCGTTATTATCGGAGCAATTGATGCTCTGATTATCCTGTCCTCTGGTACCTTCATCTGTTTGTGTTAATGCTAATGAAAGGAATTTCTGTAATTCCTCCTCAGCAACTAATAAATAGATTTGGAAACACCCATGTCTCTTTAGTGTAGACACTTAGTGGCTGCAGGTCAGCCTGCCTGGTGTTTGGGAAAGTGGATTACAGGATTCTGCTCATTAATGTAGAAGAAGACTTTATAACTGGGGGCAGGGCTTTCAATCAATAAATCACCTGGGTGATCAGGATGAGGGCCTTGGTCAGCAGTTCAATTCAGTCCAGGATTCAGCCCAGAGGTTTGGAGGTTGTTCCTTCTGCCATAGAGAAATCAGTCTTGAATAATAAAGAGTGTCTTCCTTATTGTTATTGAACCTACATATTGTCCATCTACCCCTCGACTAACTGCATTCATGCCCAATCCTAACTACATGTAGGTTGACCTTGACCTCTGTGAGGCTAAAGATTATCTTGAATTCCTGATCATTTTGTCTCCATCTCCCAAGTGCTGGGATTACAGTCATGTGCCAGCTTCATACTTTCTTTATTCTCTGTCTTCTCCTTTATAGTCAGTTTGTGCAAGGGTACCTGATGGGTGATATGAGAAATAAACTCATTCAGTTACCACATTTGAACCTCACCACTTAGCTCTGTGTAAAGGCTTGTAGGAAATTCCAAAGGACGTCCAATGCTGGCCACCACAATGGCTACTGTACAACTATAAACAGACTTCAACAGGGGGAACAGATGAAAAGACACAACAGGATTTGTAAATGCATTAGGTAAATGCAAACTGAAACCACAGTGAAATGGCATCTCACATCCACCAGGAGTGGGAATTTAAAAAGCAAACAACAAAAGTATGAGAACATGCAGGCGCTGAAGACCTATTCTCCAGGGTGCAGGGGACATGCTAGAGAGGGCTGTGCAATCATGTGAATATACTAAAAACCACTGACCTGTATCACTTACAAAGTCCATAGATGCTTTATAATAGTAAAAATGGCTAGTGCAAGAAATTCACCAAATTCAAAGACTTTTTGATATACCTCAAAGCTTTAAGAAGAGGTAAGAGAAGAAGGGCTCCATTCAGACGAGGGAGATTTTAGATGAGTTCTCTGAAAAAAAACAGGGCTTGACATAACAAATCACCCGAGACTTCTCTATAAGTGCCAGGCCTTGTTCTAACTCTGTGTGCAATATGATCTCTGTTGCAGGTGAGGAACCTGAGGCTGCAGCAGTGGCTCAGTGGGTAAGAGTACTCGATATACAAGCATGAGGACTTGAGTTTGAACATCCAGAATTCACCCCAAAAGTCACAAGTCACATGCGGTCGCATGCACCTGTAACCCTTTGGAGACCAGAGGATCACTAGGGTTGGCTGGCCGAAAGTCTAGCTTCAGGTTCCTTGAAAATCTTTGTCTAAAGAGGGTAAGGCAGAGAGTGGTAGAGACATCTGCTGTCTCTTTTCCTTTTTTCTTTATGTGCACAAACAAGTGCTCACACACAAATACATCCTACACACACACACACACACACACACACACACACACACACACACACAGAATCTTGAGGTTAAGAGAGGTCAAGGTGGTTTACCCATGACCACACAGTAAGCAAATGGCAGGGTAAGAGGATTGGTTGAGAAACATCTCAGGAGACAAGCAGGAGTTTGAGTGGTCTACACAGAGAGGGTGCACAAAATGGCCTCAGGGAAGAAAACTACACAATGTGGGTGGGGACCTGCCTTCACTTGCAACTGAGGACCAGTCTGGAAAGCAGGAAGGGACCAAACTATGGGAGGATTTATATGGCTGACAGGCAGTTCAGAGAGACTTCCTTCCAGATTCTCCAATGAGCTAGGGTCTTTTAAACCGGAATGAGGTTTGTGTAGCAGTCTCCTCTAGGTGGAACAAGGGGGAACAAAAGCCCACACACAATTTCCGAGATACAGGAACCTCCAGTGAACTTACAGGCTTCACGAGCCTCTCCCCATCAAGCAATAAACAACTGTGATTCCGGTGGTGTAGCTTCCTGGGTAGTGTGCAGGCAACTCCAAGTGACACGACTTTTGAGAGTTGTCACCATGCTCGGGTCGGCTCTTTGGATGGTGCAGCTCCCCGAGTCAACCATGCTCCTGTAAGTGACGGAAATGATCTCACTGTTTCACCGGGCTGGACCTGTATAAAACCACTCCTCAGGTCGTGATGGTCCTCTCTATCATACAAACAGGTGTTGGTTCTGTGCATCTGCCCAGGAAAAGGAAAGGAACAATGCAGTGTCTGTACTGTAGAGAGGAGATTCTAAAGGGAAGACTTGTGCGTAACCACGGTGAGAAATCAAATATTGAAAACAATTGGGTCCGAACCTAGGATGGAGGGATTGAGCATTGAAAGAAGGAAATAAAACACCACTCCATACTGCTGCATCATTTTATTTTGTTACTTGTTTGTTTCTGTTGTTCTAGGTACTAACCCGGGGCCTTTTACACGATAGGCAAGAGTTCTGCCATTGATTCAGTTACCTCTCTAGCCTCGTTGAAAACATTTTAATTGCTTGTATTTAGACTTAACCTGTCGTTACCATTTAGCACTTTGAAAAAGGTAAAACTATCTTTCCCCATCAGTTATTCAGGACCCAGGAGGACAGATTTAAGTAAACTGGTACTAAAATGTGGCCATGATGTCTTGCCAAAGCCTGCTAGATACCTTTGCCCTGTAATCTCCAACCTTGCTTAATGGTCTCCTGGCTCAAGGCACAGGAAACTTCTGATCAGCCAGCAGCTCCATGGTCCTAGAATAGCAAGCCCCTCTTCTTGCCTTGCCCCCCTCACCCAGGAGATCCTGGGAGGCATATTGAGGATTTGGGCCGTTCAGTAGACTCCAGACATGAAAATTGTTCTTTGCTATGCTAACTCACACTAGCTTGGCAGGCACATTAGTATGGGTAAGTGGTCAAGACCCCTGTCTAGGTCCAAATCTCAGCTCTGTCACTTATCATCCGAATAGTATTCTTTTGGGTCTACTTGCTTAACTGTTGTGTTCCTTGAATTTCATACCTAGGAAATAGAGTCAGCAGTAGGTTTTTTATTTTGTTGTCGTTGTTTTTCAGCATTGTTGGAAGTGTACATGAGCTGAAACATGAAGGCAGATTTAGGAATTCCCTTATACACACCAATACTCAGAAACACTTTGAAATTTTGTTTTGAGAGTTCCTAATTATTTTCTTTTTCACTTCAGAAACAGCCAGAAAATAGTAGTTTGCTGATTTCTCTGTGGTAGCAATATTTTCCACGAGGTCTTTAACAGCCAACTTCTCAGTAATTGTGCCTGAGCAATTTTGCAAGCACTGTTCTCAATAGCTGAAATATGGAATCACATCCAGACGCCCTTCACTGGATGAAAGGATAAAGAGAATGTGATGTGTTTATACAGTGGAATACTACTCAGCCATAAAATGAGTCAAATCCCATAATTTACAGCATTAAGTCACTGCGTTAAGTGAAACAAACCAGACCAAGGAAACAAACATCCTGTGTTCTCACTCATATAAGGATCAAAATGTAGAGCCTGTAGAAGCACGGAGCAAACAGTGGTTACTAGATGTGGGGACGAACAAAAGAGTGGGAGCACAGAAAAACGTGAGGGGACTTGTAGACACTGGGAAGATGCTGTAGGGGGCATCCTTGGGCAGATACTGGGGAGAGGATTGGTCCTTGAATAGAAGCAGCTGGATGCACAGAATGAATGCATAATGTGTGCAGTGAAGAGCTATCACTGTCAAGAATTCCATTAATTAGACAAATAATGTGTATCTAAAGTATAATTTCTATAAAGTCACTGAAGACAAAACATATCATGTAACTGTATCATGAATCAGTTCACACCATCAGAGCCAGTGCAACCGACTCGGCTGTCTTAGGAGTTATTGTTTCACGGCATAAATAGGACTGCAGCTATTTTCCTCCTGTTCATTATCATTTGGCCACTTTCTGAAACCAAGTAGAGAAAGGAGAGGGCATTTTCAAAGGGGTAAAGTTAAGATAGAAGGAAAAAAAAAAAGCTTGTTTTTATTCCCGTTCCTCTCTCCTGATTTTGTTTCTTTCTCTCACAGTCTTTGGGCTGTGTCACAATGGCTTAGCTTTCCTTAGCTTTCTCAATGCTGGTATTTGCTGTTGTCACTAAGAGGAGGAACACAGAATGTCATGGATCAGTCCCCCAGTGTCTCCTTAAGGGTGCATTGAGTGAGTTTCATAGGAATCACAGGGCTTGCCTTTATTTCTCACAGAGTTCAGTAGCCTGGAGAGGAGATCAACGTGTGAAACAGCAATTCTATTTGCACAAGCAGGACAGTCACCCAGGGAAGATCTGCAAGAACCAAAATGACTCAGGCATGGGGTGGGGGAGTTACACTCAAGATGGAAGAACTGACCTGTGTAACCTGGGAGAAAGGGGCTCCAAACTGGAAAACTAACCTCACTAACCTCCAACATCTGAGCAAAGCAAAGGCCACGAAGCAAGAAAGGAAAAGCAGAAAGTCCTGGGAGTTCAGCTCAGCCCTCCTTCATCTCACATCCGCCCCTGCTTAAATCACAGTCCTGATTACAGCTCTTAAACTCCTGGCTTTCAGTATGGATAGTTTGTTCTATCCCAGCCAACTTGTGAAAACAAGATAAAAGAAAATACATACCCTAAGGAGAAACCCAAGAAAAATAAATATAAGAGCTATAATTTTCAGATCTAGAAAAGCAGGTTACTCAGAGTAATTCATACATTGTTGAAAGACCAATTAGAACCATTAACAAGTTGTTGGCACTGACTTTAAACTCTCTGATTTCACCTGGAACCACGCAGGAGCTGCGTGTCCTTCGCATGATGCATTGCAATCAAAACACATAAAGAAAAAACACTGCACACACGGCACTTCACCTACCCCCATTCTCAAGACTCTAGCTGCTGATTTTGATGGGTGGGACTAGTATAAAAAATGTATGCGGAAAGTCCCTAAGAGTATAAAGCTGTACAACTTCAAGCAAGTGGAGAAGGTGCCACTGGACCCTGGAGGGGCTGCCATCATTCAGCTGGAACTTTGAGATGAGAGTCTGAATTTGGCTTTGGAAGATGAATATAAATGAGGCAGAAAAGTAGACCAGAAGGAAGAAAAAAATATGTTTCTTAAAGTGTGGGCTCAGGTGCGGAGATAGTAAGACTCAGCCACTTTCTGACTTTCCTTCCCTCCACGCCACCTCTGTCTTTGCATCTGCATGGGAAGGCTGGTAGCATTAGCATCTGACTGTGATATTGGAAAGATACGGTGAGTTAGTTCATAGTCATTACAAATGACACAATGTGCACATGAGACACAGCACGTAATCAAGGCTCACTGCTACCACAGGGAGCAAAAATAAGCAGAGTGAATTTCAGGGCATTAGAGGATCACTTATGTTTGACTCATCCTGCCAAAGCTACCTTCCTCTGATTATTCAGAAAAATTAACTGTATTGGAAAACCTCTTGCAACTAACCCACATAAAATTAATTTATTGATAAGATTATTCATAAGATGATCTAGAAGGACAGGGCATTGCTTCAATAGCTTATCTATATTTCCCTTGCTTTTCTTCTTATATTTAAAGGTAAAGGGACGATGTGTGCCACAGTCGGTTCTGGGTACTGTAAGAAGACATCACAGACTGGGTGACTTAAATGGCAAACATTAAATTCCCATTGTTCTTGCGGTTCAAAGTTCAAGATCATGATGCCAGCACAGTCAGGACTTGGGTAGGAACCTTCCACAGGGCTAGAAATGGGTGCCTTCTTGCTGTGCTCCTGTGTGGATCCAGGAGAGGTAGCAGAATGTTTGATTGTTCTCATGGGGCACTGATGCCATCATGAGCTTTGGGAGCCCACCTTGAAGACCTCATCTATGTCCAATTGCTTCCCAAAGGTCATATGTCCCGATACCATCACATCAGAGTTCAGTTTTCAATAGATGAGTTTTGAGAAAACACACAGTCCATAATACAATTATATTTTAAAAGAAAAATTTTAAGCTGATGTGCTATATGAGTGGTCTTTATGGAGCTAAATATTCATAAACAAAAGCTTTAGGAACAAGAAAAACTATGATGATGATGATTGTTGTGTCTTTGAAAAATTTTTTAAAAAGATTCATTCATTCATTCATTTGTGTGTGTGTGTGTGTGTGTGTGTCCATGTACTGTTCAGAGGACAACTTGTTGTCAGTTCTCTCCTTCCACCACACGAGGTTCTAGGACCAAACTCAAGTCTTCAGGCTTGAAGGCAAGGCCCCCTATCTTGTCTTGAGGCAGGATCTCCATTCCTGCGGTCTACTGTCCCTAAGGCTTCCCACCGTTTTTCCTGTCTCCTGAATGTAGTCTTGTAGGAGTGTGGGGATCACAGATTTCTGTTTTTTTTATGTTGATCCTGGGATTGAACTAAAGTCGCCTTGTGCAGCAAGTGCTTTTCCTTCTTTCTACCATCTCCCTGGCTGCATCATTGAGGGTTAAAATGTAGCTTTTCTGGACAAAAAGGCCATTGTTCTGGGAAATTGTATTTATAGTGTTGGATGATACGGAATTTGGATATTCTGGTGATTTGGAAAAGCAACAGAGCGATACCAGGAAGATGCTTCACCCTTTTCGTTGGAGTCTGTACATCTGTGTCTTATTAAGCATGTCAGTAGAGAAGCTATTTTGTGGTGAAATGTCCAGTAGGATGGGCTCACCAAGCAGTTGGTTTTGTTATTGTTGTTGTTAATTTTTGTGAGACATGGTCTAGGTAGTCCTGGCTGGCTTCGAAGTTGCTACATAAACCAGACTGGCCCCAAACTCACAGAGACTCACAGAGACCTACCTCCCTCTGCCGCTGCCTCCTGAGTGCTGGGATTAAAGGTGGTGCCACAATGCCTGGTACAAATAGGTTGTTTTTTTTCTTTTTTTTTAAAGAAATGTGTGTGTGTGTGTGTTGCCTGCGTGTATTTGCACCATATATGTGTATGCCTGGTACCAGAAGAGGGTGATATGTCCCCTCAATCTGGATGTACAGGTGTACAGGTGGTTGTAAGCCACCATGTGGGTGTTAGGAACTGGACCTGGGCCCTCTGCAAGATCATTGAGGGCTCTTCACGTTGCTGAACAATCTCTCCAGCCCGGGCCACACAGTTTTGCAGTTATTACTGCTGCATAGGTTAGTGGCACATTTGCCTCCAGTCCCTGGTGGCAATCCTTTCTGCTTCCTCGTCCCCAGAGTGTGGCAAGGTGATGGTGCTCTCTCATCTCTCCCAAATTTGTGTGTGAAAGGAGATGAGGTCGGTGTCTACAGATCCCACGTGAAATGAGGAATTGGTGTGTAGTTTGAAGTAATGTTTATCAAACAGGTTGATTTTTTATTAGAAGTCTACAACCAATGGTAAGCCTACTAAAAACCTCATGAGATATGCACATGACTTTCATGTATACAGACCCTTTACAAGGAGTTTTTAACGCTTTTGAAAAAACTAATCTTAAAAGTGGCTCGAAATTGTAAATGCTTCATGGCCTATGAATCTTGATAGCCTGTGGTCATTATAGACATTTAATTATGAGATTTTGTCAATGAGAGTCAAACGAATAGTTTCTCTGAGGAACAAATAACACTAACAGTGTGTTGGAACTGGGATCTGATAAGATTCTTAATAAATGCGTGCTGACCGAATAGCAGTAAAATAAATGAAAGGAAAAAGTCATGCTTGAAGCACGTACTAAGTGCTTCTCTCTGGATGGTGAAATCACAAATGATTTTAATTTTCTTCATTTTTAGGTGAGTTTTTCCCATTTAAAAGCATTCCACAGCCTGGTGTGTTGACACATCTCAGAGAGCCCAAGACTTTGGAAGAAGAGGTAGAGAGAGATCAGCAGTTCAAGGCCAGCTGGGGCTACATGAGATACTGTCCCTCAAAACAACAACAAAATCACAAGGAACATGTAATACCTTGATTAATTTTAAAACCAGCTTTAAAAGTTCACAGAATGGGTGGGCTTTCAGCAGTATATGTATGAAAGTGCTTGCTAGCAGCTTCCTGTTACCTCTGAGGATCTCAAGTCACAGGCTCACCCCAGAGCTTTCAGTTCTAGTACCAGCCCTTGTCTGAAACCCAAAAGAAGAAGATACAAGCTCTGTGGCTACACCACAGAGCCCGGTCCATTTAGGGTAGTCTGTGCAGAGGAGGAAAGGAGAGAGGAGGCAGAGAACAGAGCATGCTCCTCAGTGTTCTTTTTAATGTAAATGTTGACACGGACACACACATACACCTGCACATCGGTTATGTGTTTCTTTCATTTTATAACTATGCAAGCTCTGGGGGCACGTCCTAAACGCCCAGACTACATTTGGATAAATGTTGGTTATAACTGGATAAACTTAGCTGCAATGTCCACCCTCTTCAAGAAGGAACATAAAGGGGTGGGGGGAGCATGCTACATTTGGAGTTAACATATATTTAAAATGACCACTTCTGTTTATTTACTTCCTATGTCAGGAGCCAAGTGTCTTACTTGAAGTACCACCTCGGTTTATTTTCCTCTGGCCTTCATAGCGAGCTTATGAGGACCAGACTACTATCATTTCCATCTTGCAGAAAGAAAAGCTGATAAAAAAAAAAAATCCCACAAGCACTCTCCTTTCCTAGCCACTCCCTTTCAAGGGGCTAGGCTACAAATACAGGTTACAAAAAAGAAAAACTAAAATATGGGTACTTCTAAAACATGCGACCCAAGTTGAGTTTTATGTACAATGTAATATTGGCCTTTGAAGTTGAGAAGGAGATGGAAAAAGAATTGAATTTAAAACTAAAGAGGCCGATTTTCCAGACACTAACGAGTGGGCATTAGTTCATTTCACTAAGCCGAATTATGAATTTGCCTTTCAATTAAGTGTCACATCACTGTCACAAACACGTCTTTTTTCCCTCCCGTCTTCCAACTTCATCTTGGGGGAGTGTGGGAAGCGATTCGGTTGTGTGTGTAATCTGTGAGGTCTGGGGAGGATCTTTTACCCCCATTGTTTTCTTGGGTGTCCTCGCTCTGGGGGCCTTGCATTCCTCACATGTCTAAGGCAATGAAGGAGCAGTGAAGCGCGGGGAAGCCTCACAAAAGACATGCAAAGGCTATCTGTGTAGAAAGATCAATTCAGCGTGCACACGAAGTGCCCAGTATGCCTGAGATGAAGAGAAAAATACCCCCGTCCCAAAGGAAAGGAAATTGGTTGACCTGTCGGGGTCCACAGAGAAACTGGCCTGCTAGAAGCGGAGGATGATCTTTCTAGACCCCTTGCCAGTCTCTCAGCCAGCTCGGCCTCACCCCTTCTGTTTCAGGAGGCCAGGGAGGGTGGGGGAAAGCGGAGCTGGGCGTTTGCAGCTTTTCCCAGCAGCTTTTGGCTTCAACTAAGTCGCAGAAGCTTCCTTCATTCATCTTGAAGGCGCTGCAGCTCAGAGGCAAAGTGGAGACGTTCACAGGGCTGGCTGCGGCCGGCCCTGCCCAGCCTGGGATGGGTAGGGTGAGGCGGTGCAGCCTTCCTTAGCCGGAGTTAAGCAGGCACATCCCTTCTGCTGGGGGGCCGAGTCTCCCGATCTGCAGGACAGACGTGTCCCCCCCCTCCCCACCCCTCCTCGCTCCAGCGACCCCTCCCTTGGCTCCCACGCCACCAACCGAGTGACAGGCCCCGGGAAGGCCAGACGAGATACAGCCTTCCTATGTGGGTCTGCCCTCTCTCCGACACGGGTGCGCGCGAAATCACACACACACACACACATACACACCACCCTCTGGCTGCACCCACACGCGCCACACAGACACACAGTCTGCCCTTCCTGCAGTGCACACACACACACACACACACACACACACACACATATACACACGCGTGCGCGCGCACCACACACACACACACACACACACACACACCCAAACAGACGTACCCCAAGCTCGCACACCCTCCTCCCTCCCCGCAGCCCCGGCCGCCCGGGCCCCTCTTCCCGGAGCACCGCGCCCGGCGGCCTCCGCAGGCCCCGCCCCGGGGGAGGGGATCGGACGCGCGCGGGAGCCGGGCAGGGGAGGGGACGGGCGGCGGGGGAGTGTCTGGCTGCCCCCGCCCCTCGAGCGAGCGACTGGGCGCGGAGGTCCCCTCCCATCCCCGCTCGGAGTCTGCCAGCTCCCGCTCGCTCCCTGCCCACTCCCGGGGGGGCCGTTTCGTGGCGCGGCCGCCGCGGCCACCGCTTCTTTTCACACTTTAGTTGCGAGCCGCGCGCCGCGCTCCGGGGCCGGAGAAGCTGGCCGCGCGCCGCCTCCCCGCACGCACGCACGCGGGCCCCGCTCCGGGCTTTTCTGCCTTTACTCCAGGCGGCGGGGAGGAGGGGGAGCCCCGGCCACAGTGTGGGGAGGAGGAGGAGGAGGACGTGGAAGAGGGAGGAAGAGCGCCGGCGAGGAGGCCAGGGGCGGGGGGCGGGGGGCTTGCCACCTTCGGCCCCCCCCGGCGAGCGCCCAAGGTAAGCGGGAGCCGCCCGCGGCGCGCTGGGCATCCCGGGTGGGCGGCGAGGGAGGCCTGCGGGGTGGCTGCCGAAGGGATGGGAGCCGCGATCGCCGGGCAGCCGGCTCTCCGCCCGGGCTGCTGCTGCTGCCGCTGCGGGGCTGCTGGGGCCGCCGGCTGCAGGGGACTCGAGCCAGGCTTGGGGAGCTGCGCGGGGGAGGGGGCGTCTGCTTGCGGGGTGGAGGGACTGGGATGCGGTTAGGGCTGCTGACGACTTTCGTCACATCGAGGCCTGGGTGGCTGGTGTGAAACACCCCTCCCTTCCCACCCGCACCCCGCGCCGCCCTCAGCCTTCCTGCTCTTCTCTAGCTTTGCCTGTAGCCACTGTTACTTTGCAAGCAGGAGCTGGGAAGGAAAAAAAAAAAAAAAAAAAAAAAAAAAGAATACCACCCAAATTTAGAATCCTTTGCTAAGTCTCCAAGTCCCTTCTTCTCTCGCTCCCACTGATGGGTGCGTTTATGTGGGGGGATGTGATCCCCGGGATTTCTGAAGTTTTGACCTTTCCGGGGGTTGCTTGCTTTCTGTGTACATCGGTTTGTCTTCCTGGGTGTATTTATGATTCGTGCCCTTGCGCGCGCGGCAGTCCGGGGGTGCTAGGTTCTATTACATGAGCAGATTTCTCTCCCCTCTGCAGGCAGTTCGGAAGTGCCGCGGCGGCTGGGCTGCCTTTGCTCAGCTGCTTAATGCCCTTCCTGATCATCCACCCTGCCCCCTCCCTCCTGAGAGATCCTTTTTTTTTTTCTTTTAACCCCCATTTAATGTTTGTGTGGGAGAAGTCCCTAGGCTGAAGGGCTTCCATTGCCCATTCATTCCTCTTGTGAAGGCCCTGAATGGCTCAGGCATGTTGATAAAATTTGGGGGTGCCTTTCTTTGCTTATAGAGTTTCATGGCCAAAGATAAAAATACACACACCCGAACTAGCATTAATCTTGAGAGATCGCAAGCACAGTTTGAGAGGGAAGTGATTTGTTTCCAGTAGGAAGCTGACAACCTATGAGATACCTTCATCGCATATGAGTTTAGGAAAAGTGTTTTAAAATAGAGCTTTTTGCTCTGCGTGGCTGGAAGACAGCCATAAGTTCAGTTGCTGAGCAGCTCTTGAAAGTGATACACCCTGATCAACCAGTACCTCAGTGAAGACGCTTTGCTCTGACTCAGACGCTGGGAGGGGGCCGGTTGGCCACAGATTCCCTGCAGTACTTTTTCCTTTAAGACGTGTGGGTAGAAGTGACAAGATCATTACCCAAGAGAGGCTCACTTTTTACCTATGGAGGATAACCTTTGAGTTTGCTAGAGTTGGGGTGTAGCAGGATGAAACGAACATGGGTGGGGTGGGCCTGGGGCTACTTCAGCTCCGAGGGGTGGAGGTTAGGTGGTGTTTAAGATGCATCTGTTAACTCCAAGGTTCAGGATTTGGGGGTTTCTATGCTTTTTCATACTTCTGGACCTGGGTTATATGACCTACTGAGTATGTGCTGTGTTGGCTGTTTGGAAATCCAATTGATGGCATTTGGAAATTAATCTGGCTCCATCATCTGTTTTTGCTTTGCTACTTAAAGGTAGGAGGTGTCCCTGGGATAGAACACCCCGGCGCATTTAAAGGCTTCAGAGACTATGCTGGAACTAGCCCTTCAGAGACCAGAGACGCAGCATTGAAATGTAACCTCTTCTAATGTTTGGTACAATACTGTTTGTGCAAATCAGGTTTAGAGACCAGGATTGTTGGGAAAGCAACAAAGACAAGTGCTCTGGACCCCTTAGATGGGAGGGTGGATGTCTCAGGAAGCTGAGGTCCCTCTGTCATTTAGCTCTTATCTCATTTGGAATATAAACACCCTCCCCCCCTGCCGCCCCATCTAATTTGGAACATGTACTCCACTTGCTTGCCCTCTCTTCACTGATTGGGTGGTAGAGAGGATCCATATTCTCCAGCAGGAAAACGTTCATTTTAGAAGGGTTACCCCCCCCCCCCCCGCCATGATCTTAGCTTCCTTCTTCAGGGTGGAAAAATTTCACTCCAAGTTGAAAAAACTGATAACTTTGTTTTCTTGGATAGTAATTTACCTCTTCCTCAGCCTACCTCCCTTAATCATTTTGCTTGGATTTCTGGGAGCGGATAGGGCACCGTATAAAGTTATCTGGTGAGATCCTGTCTCTAAGGAGGCTTGAGACAAAGTTCCTGAAGATGACATCGGAGGTTGCCCTCCATCCTTCAACTGTGCTTGGCATACACATGCACACGTGCGTGCATGTGCGCGAACACACACCGCGCACACACATACACACACACACACACTCTCAAAAGAAGTGACTTGAATTGCTTGAAGAGTCACAAGATACGAATGAAGAACTTTCCCATTCATTGCTACTGTCTTTTGCGACTGACTCAAACAAGCTACTGAGGACAAGGATGGTTCACACAGGGTACCACATCCAGGCTGCGGGTATCTTAGTACCGTCTGAGTGGCTTGTTCTAGTCTCTTGTTTGGCCACTTATGTTGCATGTTCTTTATTAGAGAAACTGTCAAGGGCTAAGTGTCACTGTGCTTCCCTTAAGTCAGAAAGATTCAGGAGACATTTATACAGAGGAGCCTATGTGTGCCAATTACCACAGGCCTCATTTGAACTACCATTTGACTGGTAGCCACAGAAACACCTTTGGTGGCAGACACACTTAAATAGGAAGGTCATGGGCTTTTGTATCCTTCAAGTTTTCTTCTAGCCCTACTTCGAAGATAGCTCAGAGGAGAGACTCTGTTGGTCCTTCTGGCCGGACACTGTGGAAGAAGAATGTGAGTTAACAGAAAGGGTTCAGCTCCGCATTGTCTTACAATACAATGCTTTGTTTTCTTTCGGCTTGTTAGAATTGAGTTAAAGGGGGCGTGGCATTGCTTTGTGTGTCATGAATGTATTTTTCCTCCTGCCGTCTTGCTGATGTCTTAGGTTGTGGGTACGGGTTTAAACGGTGTAATTCTGGATCTCCTCATGGCTAAACTCACAAACCCTAGGTTCATTAGCGTTGTGGGGTTGAGGCTGTGTATGGGAAAGAACTGGGGCTTTCAACAACCCTCTGAGCAGCACGCTGCTGGGGTTGTCAATCAGAGGTGAGGCGTGGCACGTTGGCTCCAATGCCAAGTTTACATGACAATGATTTTTACATAAAAGTAGATTTGCCTCTCAACTTTTCAGAAACATGCTAACTATGTAAAACAACCTAGACACCTAGTAAGTAAGAATTCACTCTGATAATGGAGGGGTTAGGCTTAGTTGCAAGAAAAAGTAACATCTCTTCAAAAATACTATTTTGGAAATGATTACAGGACAGACTGGGCCCCACAGTGAGCAGAGGGTTATGGGAGATGAGACAGGGATGAAGACCCCACACAGCATACATGGTGGGTGTTCAGATGTTTCTCCCACCCTTCTCTTCACTGCTTAAGTAAGTAGCAGTATCTTTTATAACCTTTTTGTTTATTGTGTGTTCATGTGTATGTGAACACATGTACATGTGTGTGCAGAGGTCAGAGGACAGTTTGCAGGAGTCAGTTTTCTTTCTCCACCTTGTGGGTCCTGGGGTTCAAACTCAGGCTGTCAGTCTTGATACCTGGTGCCCTTATCCAGTGAACCATGTCATGGACCCAAGTAGAAATAATTTTATGTTACTAATATGTTTTTAGCAAATATGTGCGTTTTAAGTCTTTGGGCTCTACTCTATAGTGTATCTACATACAAGTAAATGGTATGTAGATAGGTTCTTGATAAAACCTGAAAAGCAGATTGCAACAGACAGTACAAAATACTGCTTAGAAAACCACACACACACACACACACACACAGACAGAGAGAGACAGAGAGAGGTGGGGAGATAGGTCTTTCATGCAGGAAGTACTGCAGTAGTAAAACTGCATTTAAAAAATGGTGACAGTTTTGACTTTTAGGGCTCATAATTCAAGAGCTTGTCTGAAGTGGTTTGTAAATTATACAGACACATATTTTTAAAGTAGGCAATCATTTGGCTTGACTGTCTCAGTTCTGAAGTTTAATTTTACAAGTTACAGTTGCAGTAAGAAACAACATGACATGCTGTGGTTATGCAATTATGACAGGAGTGCTCGGGGGTACACTGGGAGAGGGTAAACACGGAGACGAAGGCACAGCAGCGTCTGCAGCCGCCAGGTTTTAATGCGATCCCTCACTTTCCTATAAATGTGTACTGGGAAAGTGTATTTCCTAGGTTGTAAGTTGCTCTGTTCCCTGCACATGGGGAAGAGTAGCACTTCCCTGATCTGAATGCAAGTTACTGACCAAGCTACTGGAAGGCAGGGCTGTCTTTCTCGTCCCAGAAACCGCCATGGCAGCAGGCAAGGCATGCACTACTTTGCATTTGGAAGTCACTCAAATAGTGATCAAACCAAAGGAATTAACTTAATTCGTTAAGGTCTGTAACAAGTCAAAACCTTGGAGAAATACATTAGATGCAGACAGAGCTTTTTCATAAATCTGTGTGATAGTCTATGAAGTTGTGTATTACGCCCCGGGGTGGAGTTTTTGAAACACGTTTGGCAGGGGAGTAAACAAAGCGAACAGGATGCTCCGTCAGATGACCTCAACTCTGACATAGGGTCATCTTGGTTTGAAATAGCCATGATTGCCACAGCCAATGAGCCCTCCCTTGCCGTGTTCATCTCATTGGTCGGCGGAGTCAGCCATCCCAATACCTCTCTTATGTATCATCTCTTCCGCTTTTCTTTTCTTGTCTGTCCTCTCCTTGGACGGTCAACTGCAGTGGTAGCCATCAGGGGTTTCCATGCTGGTGTGTCTCCTGGTGATGATGAGGTCCTGGGAGAGCCCCGGTACCCTCAACTCCCATTTTATTAGGTTCACAGCTGCTTCCTCCAAAATAACCTGGGGAAAAAAAAAGCCATGTGGAGCCCTGCCCAGTGCAGTGAGCTCACTCGGGCTCCCAGCATCCTGTGGCTGTCTCAGAAATCTGTTCTCTTGGGCTGGTCTTACTTACCTCCAGTTCCTTTGCCAGGTGTTCCTTCCACTTCCCTCTCCGTCCTGGAGCGTTTCCAAGCCTTTCTGTCCCATAGACGGGCACCCGCAGCCCCGCTGGCTTCTCCTCCCACCGCTGTATTTTTACCTGCAATTTAAAAATGAGATTCCTTTGAGAGTGGGCTGCCCTGGTGCCAGGACCCCACCTCAGGGGCCACTTTCTCCCTGTCCACTCTCACCCTCTGCCCTACTGCAGACTTCCTGCTTCCAACAGGCTCCTCCCCTCCGCCCTCAGGGCTCCTCCACCCCACACCTCCTCATTCCTCCCACCTTCTTTTCCCCATCCAGTCTTAGATCTTCCAGCTCATACCTGCCACTGCCTGTTCCACGGCCTCCCGCCACCATCGCAACAGATGTGTTTAAGGCACCCATGAGCTGGAAGCCACGCACTTTATACCTTCTGGGATAGATGGGATCAGAGCACTGGAAGTTCAGGGAACTTTCACACAGGGTTTTCACTCTTGATTCCACGGTGCAATCTTGTTGACTTTGAAAGAGTCCTAGGGCAATTTAGTAATTATTGGAGCATCGCACTTCTCTACTTCACTTCGAGGTCGCATCTTCTGCTGGATAGTAGTGAAAGGAAATATCTTGGTGATGATTGTTATCTTTAAAAATTTGATCAACAAATCTGGGAAAGCATTCTACAGCTTTCCGTAATAGTGCCCCCCCCCCCCCCCATTCAAAGGCTTTATTACGCATCAGATTCTCCTTGCTAATCAAAATTAGAACAGCTTCATTTCATCTCCTTTATCTTTTCTTCTCCTTTGGCTAAATAAATTTTGCTACGAATTGAACCACATGTTTTCCCCTATTTGTTGCGATTTAACAGTTCTCTTTAAGACTTTGGTAAGCTCCCGGGACACATTTATGCCAAGCAAAGGCTCTGTAGCAAAAAGCCTTACGTTGTCCATTTCACTTCTTAAGTCTGCAGTCTATGTTGACCTTACAGGAAGATTAATGCAAAATATATTGACTGAGGACTAGGACCTGGCAGATGTACTACAGCCCGGCAGTAGGGTGCTTTTCTAGTAAGTCTAAGGTCCTAGGTTTGATTCTCAGCTCCAGGAGAAAAAAAAAAAAAGCAAAAAGCAAAAACACATAAGCCATTGACCTGTTACTGTATGACTGGCCATTTTAGAAATTGGACTGGAGGAGTAGCTATGCACTGGTCGTGCAGTGAGTGAGCCCTTAGGAAGAAGGTGCTTTTATAGTACAGCAGGGAGGCCTCTGGTTTAAGTAAGGATTCCCTCTCCCATGCCTCTTGTTTTATTTGATGGTGGCAGATATTGCAGTAGTTCGAGTTCATCGTCAAACCCATAGATTCTGCCTTGCTTGGTGACTTACGGCTTTTCTTGCCTGAGGAGTACATTGTTTTCCCTGGAATGTGGGGACATTTCTCATCCCCGTTCTCCCAGAGGTATGTGGGGAGTGAAGTGGGTCTCGGAACAGCCTGAGAGGCGCTGTGGGCATCGCAGCCACTCCTGGCAGCCTCTCCTTGAACTCCAGCGTTGAGAAGGGGGGCTGCATTCGTTGTGTCCCTCATGGTAGAAGCCTTGGACGCGCTCTGGGCTTCTCGTGAGAAGACCCGAAGGCCCTGGCTAGAGTAATGTGAGGCAGAGATGGTGCCAAGGGGTGACTTCAGTTCTGTCTTCAGGCTCTGCCAAAAGCAACTTTCCTAAGGTAATCATGTAACAGTTCCTAGGATTAGAAGGTTGCAAGGGGATAAGTAACATATATCTCATTCTCTGTCTCACACAGATACTTTGGTGGAGGAATTCACAACCTAGGAATCTCCCTGAGTTGCTTAACAGCCGCTGAAAATTCAAACAATCTGTTTTCTCTGCTAGGGACCTATGGCACTCTGGGACAGCGCCCCAGAGAAATCTGCTTACCTTTGTGGCTTTCCCAGGCCAGCCTTGGGATGGCTTCCCTCTTGCTGTTTCTCTCCAGACTGGAGCCCTTTCTCAAGTCTCTGTTCAAATCCTTCATGTTCTAAGGAACTCTTTCTGCTGTAAGGAGTGGTTTGTTCCCTTAGGTGGAACTCTGGGGGAGGAGGAGGGTGGATTCTAGGAGCCAGAGGAGTCAAGTGCACCAAGGGAACATGACCCACAGAATCGACTAAACAGGGCTCATGGAGCCCGCTCACAGAGACTGAAGTGGCACTTGTGCAGACTGCAGGAGTCTGCGTTAGGTCCTCTGCATACATGTTAAGATTACTTAGCTTGGAGTTCTTGCAGGACTCCTAACAGCAGGAGTTGGGGGGGGCGTACCTCTGACTCTTTTTTCCTGCTCTCCGGACCCATTTCCTCCCACTGGGTTGCCTTTTCCAACCTCATATGTGGGCTTGGGCCTGGTCTTACTGTATCTTGTTACTCGTATTTGGCTACTACCTCTAGGAGGCCTGTTCTTTTCTGCAGGGAAAGGGAGGAGGATGGATCTGGGGGAGAGTGAGGAGGTTGAGAGGAGTGGAGGGAGGGGAAACTGTGGTTGGGATATTGGATGAGAGAAGTGTAAATAAACTAAAAAAAAAAAAAAGAAAACACTGGCTTGTTCCTTGCCTCCCGTCTACTCCAGAGCACATATATTTTATAATTATTATTACATTTGGTTTTAATTTAGATAATTTTTTTTTTCTGTGCAGAGAATGGAATAGGCTAAGCAAGCCCCCTACCTCTGAGCTATATCCCCCATCCATCATTTATATGCGTTCTTGGTCCCAGCTAAATATATGCTCTTCTGTCCTGCCCGCTGAGCCAGAAGAGTTGATTATGTTGACTGAGTAATTATTGGTTGATTGACAGCTTGTAATTGATTTGAGGCTTGGAATTTTTTTTTTTTTTAAATGAAAATGGTGCTCCCATTTAAAACCCTCTTTAACTAAATGAGGAAGTCTAGTCTGGACTGAGAAAGATAATGTTGCTGGCCAAAGTTAAGGCACTAATCTTTCTTATTTGCTTGCTCCAATAATTTATTGAACAAACATTTGCTTTTGTTGATGACGCTTTGTGTCATCTCAGTGCCTGGTACTAGGGAGATGCTGGAGATACAGAGACCACGAGGCATGGCCCCGGCTTTGTGTCGTTCTCAGGCAAGCAGGGGAATTGTCATGTGAACACATGATCCGTGGTGAATACACAAAGGAGCTTTGGGAGGTGAGATAAGAAAGCACTCGAGTTGGGAGATAGGCTCACGGGACATCCATTTTCTGTGGGAACGGTCTTGGTTCGCTCCCACGGCCTGACACTACTAACAAAGTATCTATCAACCCCTCAAAGGTCTCAGGGTGGACAATAAATTATGTTTTTATTTTTCTCATTCTACTCATTCATCGACTCTTAGGACAATTTAGTTTGTAACAGACAGATCTAGGAGCGAGGGTGGGAGGTGGGAGTGGGGATAGGGGTGGGGTAGTGACATGGAGCAGGCCATGGCAGGCAGAAGAGCCTTTGTGATGAGGAGCCGTGTGCATAGGTTCATCCGACTGCTCTTCCTGCTCTTCCCAGGTGATGGAGGACTGGAAGCTGAAGTTGATGAACCCTGTAGAGTTTGCTTTAGAGTTTAGTCTTTTATCCAACATCTAAGCCGTGGGAGTCACTGGAGGAGGGAAGACACATCTTTTTTTGCATGGTCTGTTCTTGAGTGTAGAGGAGATGCTAAAGGGCAGCAAAGACTGAACAAGTGAACTGTGGTATTACTTTCAGCCGAGTCAGGGATGTGGAGAGCTGAGTTAATGCCTAAGCCTGGAGAAAGAGGTAAATAAGAGAACAGAATTGGATCCAATTAAATTGCCCCCCCCAAAAAAAAGAGATGAGAGAAAATGAAGGATAACTGCTACTATTTTCTGAACGGCTCATGCTCACTGAGATGAAAATAGAAGCACGGACGGAAAAAGTCACTAAGTCGGTTTACAAATATACCGCGTTTGCCAGGCGGCGGTGGCGCACACCTCTAATCCCAGCACTCGGGAGGCAGAGGCAGGCGGATCTCTGTGAGTTCGAGGCCAGCCTGGTCTACATAGTGAGTTCCAGGACAGCCAGAGTTACAACGGAGAGACCCTGTCTAAAACTGCATTGTAGATATGGCTGTTCTTTTGGGTGGAGAGGCCTGTAACAGGTGACTGAAATTCTGGCTTGGCTTTCGGAAGAGAGATTGGGGTAGAATTACAGGTTTGATCTCAGCTCAGTCATCGTTTCTTAGGAAATCATTTTGCAGTTTCCACGGCAAGGCTAAATCCCTCTATTCTGCCTTCCCACTGTCCCGTGCGACTGCTCCCTTCTATATCATCTCAGTGTTGCAACTGCGTGCTCATTTTTGCGATTTTCGGATTCACATTAGTAGTACACCCCAACCCCAGTGTAAAGTGCACGAGGGCACGAGTGTATCTCTTTGACCCTCTCCTATTAAAAAGAATTCTATCAAACATAGTGGGGTACAGCATGTGTTTGTGGACGCATGTATGCATGTATGAAAGAAATGTGGTAGGTAATACTGTGATTTGGTATGAGAATGCCCTGGGGAAGTATGTAGGAGACAACAGAACATTGAGTTCTGGGAAACTCCAGCCTTCCAGATGTGTGATCGATAGGCCAGAGAAGAAACTTGCAAAATGGAGAGTATTGAAGTGGCAAGCAAACTAGGCAAGAGAGGCGTCTTTGAGAGGGGAAAGAAGGGTGGGTAGAGGGGTGGCGTTTTGTCAGAATTCTTGCACGAAGAAGCAAAAGAATACTGATGGACTTTACTCAGGGTTTGTCGTGTCTTGTTAAAGAGAGCTGGAAATATCTGCTTCATTGAAGAGTACCAAGTACTTTTTCACTCTTCAGAAAGTGCTGGCAACTTGCCATTGTCATGCTAGGGTGTGCTTCCCGCAAAGCTTAAGGTTCTATCATTGTGTTAGTTTGTATGTTCAAAATCTCGGTTTAACACTGTATGACTTGAGCCAAGCACCTGCCGAGGCGGTAACACATCGGAGCTGTATTTTGGAAGGAGGATGAAACAGCACAGCGTTTAATCGTTGTGAATTTATGAGTGTGTGTATTGATTTATAAGGGGATAAAAATACACCCTGCAGATGACTAGCCATTTAGGCTGACCACACAGTTGCAACATTATCCCAGAGGATGGCTAATTGTCTCTTTCTAGAAGTGGAGGTTGAGAAATGGTGTCATCAAAGATTTGTAGTATAAACAGGGAAGCCCACCGAGAGTCTGACTTTCTGGTTCTCCGTCTCTGCAGAGACTAAAGGTAGAGATGGGTGATGCATTCTCTAGGGGGAAGGATATTGGCTTTGGATTGCAACAGCTTCTATCCAACTTCCTTCACTTCTAGCTTGAGATCTTGACTTACAATGGCAAAACTTGACAATAGTATTGATGGAAGCTAATGTTTCCTGGGTATTTACTCTGCCCTCAGGTACTATGCTGAGTGTTTTATATACCTTCTCTTCTTTAGTGCTTACAGTAGCTAGCTGCTACAATTACTCTGACTTCTACTTTGTAAGTAGGAAAAATTAAGACGCAGCATGCTTAGGACCTTGACCAAGGTCTTGTGGGTAACAAGTTGGTTGATGAGACCAGAGTCAGGTTTCCCTGACTCCATCATAAGGCTTTTTTAATGATCTGCTCCTTGCCAGCTCTGCCCTCTCTTCTTCCTGTACCTGTTACCTCTGTTTCTTTTTGAAGCGTAATTACAGATATGGTATCATCTTGTCTATACGTACTAGATTGCTATTTCTGAAAGATAAGGGTCATTTTTTCATATAGCCATAATATCATTATCGTGCCTAAACTTTTTCAACAATAATTCTTTCATATCAAATATTCAAAGATCACATTCTCTTGATTTCTTCTTCCCTCCCTCTCTCCCCCTCTTTCCTTCTTCCTTCCTTCCTTCCTTCCTTCCTTCCTTCCTTCCTTCCTTCCTTCCCCTCTCTCCATCTATCTATCTACCTATCTACCTATCTATCTATCTACCTATCTATCTATCTATCTATCTATCTATCTATCTATCTATCTATCTATCTATCTATCTATCTATCTATCTATCTATCTATCTATCTATCTACTTATCTATCTATCCGTCTATGATTCCTTTGTAACATTCAGGATCCAAGCGCTGTCCACACGGAGGGCTGCATCTGTTTTTATAGACTTTCTCTCTCTTAATCTGCATTTCTTTCTCACTTTCTTCCCTGGAGTTTATTTGCTGAAGAGACAACAGTGTCCCATGAGGTCTCTACATTGGCGATTTTCCTAGTGGTACCTTTACATTCTCTTCTTTCCTGTTTTCCCCGCACACTGGTAGCTCATTGCGTGGAGTCTGGTATACATCCCGTCCTATCACACGAATGGTCACGAACACCCTGCTTCTTTTGGAGAGAAGTGTGGAGAGAAAGGACCCTGACTGAGGTTCATAGGTAGTGAGTGAGGTGCTGAAATTACCATCCAGGCTCTGACGGATGACTCGGTGGGCTTCGTTGTTGTCAGTCTGGTCCTTCCATAATGGAATTATCCCAGGCCTTTCCAGCTATGGAGGATCACTGTCACTGCAGAAAATGTTATAAGATCAGGATAGTCTTTTAGCTGCACTTGCTAGCTGGAATTTTACTATTAAACATAGCAAACATTTGGTTACCTGGGTATGGTTTTTGATATAATTAATGGTTGGTTTCCTTCCCTCTACTTTAATTAATGTTCGAAATAATGAGTTTCTTTTCTAGTATCTTCCAAATGAGACCGGTGAAGTATTTTGTTGTATTGTTTATGTAAATATGATTATGAACACATGGATTTTAATACAGTTTGTATTTAGACCCCCTGTGACTATTTATCGATGTATGTACGCTTTTTAAAGACAGGGTCTTGCTTTTAGACCAGGCTGGCCTCCAATTGGCAATATTCCTGCTTCAGCCTCCAGATGGTTATTTGTTTTGAAGCTGATTCTATGTTTTTCCAGTGGGAGAGTCTTTAAATTGGTTTCTGAATCTGCTTGACAAGACTAGGAAGTCAGTGACAGATTCATTACTTTCTGGTTTAGCAAGTATTTCAGATTTATGTTGCATATTTCCTGCCTCAGATATTCATTAGTGATAAATGCTAATTAGACACCAGAGCCTAGATATTAAGAGTTCTTACTGCCTCCAAATCCTATTGCTTGTTGTTTTTTTCAATGGGCAGAATTAGGAAAGTGTGTATGTGTATACACATCTACTGAGCTGTGGATATAAACGTGTATATATGCAGATGGAACACACTAATATATATGCATACATTATTTTGTTTAAGATAATCAAAATTTTACTTTTAGGAAGACAGTAACATCCTGTGGTTTCATAGATTCATTTTTGCACTGAATAGAATATTTGAGAGATCACTTTTGAGTTTTCTCATCGCATCTTACAACTGCGATTCTGCTGTGTTAAATTATCCAAATTATTCATTTGAATATGTGGCTCCTTCTAGGCTTCTACACTTCCGTTGTAGTGGGGAGTGGTTTGTTTTTGTTGAAGGAGATTTAGTTACAAATCATACAAAAACTTGGAGTGTACAGGGCTACACTGAGCAATGGAGAAAGCCTCGTGAATTTGTTAGCGTTCTTGATGGCTTACCTTTATGGTAGGATTTATAAGAAATAGAATCACTGGGTCAAAGGATAAATTCTGTGCACTTTTGCTCAGTGCAATAGTCTCCTCTTGCCCACAGAGATGCTGCAAGACCCCCAGTGGATGCCCTGAAGTGATAGATAGTGCAATGTCTATCTTTCCCCTATACCTCTGATCAAACTTACTTTATAAATTAGGCACAGTAAATGGTTAAAATTAGACAGTCGTGATACTATGCTGTAATTAACATTATTTAAAACATGAATTATATATTTCTGGAAGTTTCCACTTAGTATTTTCAGATCCTTACCCGTAGATGTACTGTAAAATCTTAGTATCTTTGCTATCTAAATAGTGAGAGATGATGATATACTTATAAAAGTCAATTACTTCTCCCCCCGCCCCTTGAGTTAAGGTCTATTGTGTCCCAGGCCTTTGTAGCTGAGAATGAACCTGAACTTCTGTTCTTCCTGCGTTCACCTCCCAAGTCCTGGGGTAACAGCTCTTACACCGTCATGCCCAGTTCTGTGTGGTGCTGGCAATCCGACCGGTGGTTTCATGAACTGTAGGTGAGGGCTCTACTAACTGAGCTTCATCGTAGCCCTGTTTTTCTCTCTCTTATAATGGACTGGCTTGAATTCTTCTTCTCATGATTCTTGCTCAGCTTCCCCTCCCCCTGACGAATCATCTCCTAATATTTTCCTCTTTATGTTATACTGAAGACATGGTTCCTAATGTTTATGAATTTTTTTCAGTTTATCATTTGTCGTCTTCCCTGATGATGCTATCCATGATATAAATGGTTTGTTTTGTCTATTTTTATTGCTTCATGGTTTTGAGTCAAACTTTGGAAAAGCTGTCCTTATATTTCAGGCTTTAGAGTTAATACTGTCTAATAACATAATATCTAATAATACAATATAGTATAATATAAACCATGCGTGTCATTTGTTAGTAGCTATGGTAAATATGTAGATGAAATTAATTGTAACATGTTTCTTTTAACTCAAAAGTTATTTCAATAGGTAGTCAGTATTTAAAAATTATCGATACTTAAAATTTATCAGTGTGTGTTGCTAAAAATTAAGTTTCATCATATTTCATAATATGTAGAATCGAGTTTGTTCGTATTTACCCCATACTAAAATTTTTAAGAATTTGTGTATGTTTTAACTTTAAAAAAAAGATTTAAAAAGAATTTTATGAATGTATGTGTGCATGTGTGTTTACGTGCACCGTGTGTGCGGGAGACCTTGGAGGCCAGAAGAGAACATCAGACCCCTGGAACTGGAGTTCCAGGTACTTGTGAGCCACTGCGTGGGTGTTAGGAATTGAGCCTAGGACCTCTGTCACAGCAGTAAGTGGACTCCACCTCTGAGCATCTTTCCATCCCAGCGCATTAACTTTTAACATATCCAGATCGGGCACTAAGCTTTTATTGTAAATCCTTGATCTGTATGTAGCTGTCACCCATTTGCAGTTGCAAAAAGTTCATTTCGTATAACCACATCCCAAGTGCACCTGAGAGTTTCCCAATAACTGAATTGAGCATGAGTGTTTGAACTCCAAGTTCATTTAGGTAAGAGGAAATCAAATAATACTCAGTTCTCAAGTACTTAGAAGCCATGTGTGGTTGGCAGCTGCCATTTTGGAGAGCCCAGCCATAAAGAGAGTCAGCTATATTATCTTTTAGTAGTCATGTGATTTTGTCATTAACATTTCATTCTGTGTTTACCTTCATGGATGGTGTGGAGACTGGACCCAATTTCCTCTTCTTTCAACTTGGTTATCTGGGTATTGCAAGCCCCTGCTTAAAATGTCCATTTTTGCCCATTGATTTCAGATAGGCCCCAATTACAGAATTAATTTCCATAAGTAATCTGTTGTCTCTCTACATTTTCTATTCAGCCCTGTCCCTTCATGCTCCAGTACCCCGCTGTTTAATAATAGTGAATGCAGAATATATTTTAATATTAAAACCATTCATGGTGCAATACCATCTCATGCTTGGCAAATCTGTCAGTGTCGAGTGCTGGGCAAAGACATGGAACACGGGGCCGTGCTTACAGTGCAGGTGATGCTAAATTGATGCAATGATTATGGAAAGAGGTTTGGAATACATCATTCCCTTAGCCATCACGAGAGCAGAATGGAGTCTCCTTAGAGCATGTGGCAGGACTGGTGTGGGAGCAGTAACTTCCGTTTGCCATACTAGCATTACCGTTTTTTATATGATTTCCCAATGAGAAACTCTTAAACACGTACAAGAGTGCGTGGAACTCTTGAAATGGCCAATACTTTAGCCAAGAGTATACTGAATAAGGCAGCTCTGCATTCATACAAATCGTAGTGAGGGTAACCTACACAACGGTAAACTACCCTGTAGTACCCTTCTGTCTTCTCTTCCCACAAGCCAGCGTGCTTTTAAAGTCGTGATGTTTGAGGGGAAAAGCAAGATAGGACAGCGATATGATAGAGCTCCGTTTATGTGAAATTCAAAAATGCTCAGTTAAAGCACCTTTTTGTTTAATGGAAGATTTGCATGTTGGAACCTGTATTCAGGAAAGCAAGGGGATGGTGGTAATAGAGTGTGTGTCTGTAGATACTACAGGGCGAGAGGAGGCCGTGCTTGGAAAGGGGCATGTGGGAAATTTCATGGTTACTTACATGGTCCAAAGATAGGCATACAGATGGATGCTCATTTGCTTTCATACTTGAAGATCGACATGCATTATCCGTTACTTCATTACAAAAGAGCAGCCAAACAGCAGTGGCCCAAATCCAGACACAGAGGCTAAGCAAACTCAAAGTCAGTTTATGCTGGAGAAAGGCTGCCAGCTATGAAGCCTTGGCTCTTTCTGTTTCTTATGTCATAGCAAAAACTTCCCGGCTGATTGAAAAACTGAAGGCAAACTTTGCGTTTACTGTCTATGTCAAGCGGCAGAAAATATGTTCTCATGTACTGTGTGCACACAAGCAAATGTGTCATCACCAGGTGCATAGGTAGACTTGTCAGTCCTTCCATCATAAGCAAAAGAAAACATGCTACTTAAGTAAATTATTGTGACTGTTTAAACACTTTATTGAGAGCAGATCCTCCCTCCCTCCCTTCTCTCTCTTTTTTTCTTCTTTTCTTCTTAGTTAGGATCTCATGTACCTCAGGCTGGTCTCAAATTCTCCACATCCAGCCTTGACTCATCAGTCCTCTTGGCTCCGCCTCCCAAGGGCTGGGTTTATAGGCACACACCAGCCACGCCTGACTAGAGCGAAGTTTTGAAGCAGACTCTTATTAAACAGATGTTGTATGCTAGCCACAGTGTGTACAGAATTTAGCTTGAAAAGCAGCCCTGTGGAAAACTAGACATGGCTCCCTTTTATAGAGTAATAAACTCATGCTCAAGAGGGTAAATAATTTGTTCCAAGTCACCTAGGAAGTGCATGGTGGACTTTTAACATGAGTTTATCTGGCCCCCAAATCCATACTCTTAATCTCTGTTCCAGAACATTCTAACTTCTGCTCTGTTTCTCTTTGTTGAAGGCTTCAGCTTCTCCTCTATTCTTTTTTGCGTGATGGAGATCTATCCCAGAAAGACTGTATTTCTACCTCCTACAGTTTCAGGCAGGGGAATCCCTCAGTCTCTTGGGCGCAGTTCTTCATCATACCTAAGTAAAACTTTAACATAAGTTGTAGGCTCGTTCACTATGGAACTGCTAAGCATCTATTTCCGACCTCTCTGACGCCCATGGATTCGTTGGCACGAGTGGCTTTGATTCAGTGGGAGACCTGTCTCTGTGTCGATTCCTCGGTTTTTAAATAGGAAGCCTTTCCTAGCTTGTGCCTCCAAGACTAACTAACCTTCCTTTGGTACAAACCCCACTCCTGTGTCTCTCCAACTTAGCGAGTTTTAGTACCTGTGTTTGGTTTCTTGCTTCTTAGAGGACCTACATGCTTCAGTTTATAATGGCAAGTCAAATACATCCTCTGATCTTTTATCTTTGGTATTATAGTTTTTAAAAAGCAGACAGAGTACTTCTTAATTAATTCTTAATCTGACCTGATGGTACAGATGTCTATCTTCCCAAGTCTCCAGGTCTACTCCTCCCTTTCTTTTACTGATATTCCCATCAGCAACTGCAGCTGACAAAGGGGACTGGATGGCAGGGTGGGAAAGAAAATTCAAATGAGCATTTGGTTGCTAGGCAACCTGGTTTACTCAGCAACTATAACTTCCAAAAATTATGTAGAAATCACAAGAGAACTGCTCGGGAACTGCTGTCCTCTCCTCTTTTGATTTGCGTCCCTTTGCCCATGGAGTCTCTTTCCCTGGGAGCTGATATGCTAGCTGTTTCAGGGAAGTAGAAGTGGGGGAAAAAGCTAGTATATCTGTGGTAGAGCCCTGCCTAGCACATAGGATGCACAGGTTCGACCCCCAGCTCCATGAGAAGGCAATAATGTTTTGTCATCAAACAGGGAAAGCCAGTGTAGCGGTGAAATGGCGGCTGCCCGTCTCTTCTGATCCGTAGGTCTTTGTGTGCCTCTTGACAACCAAGAGAAGCTCTTGTAGAATGTGACAAGCCATGTTTTTATATTTCTTCCATTTTCACTGCTTTGAGTCTCCACCAAGTCAGCTTTAGGTTCACGTATCAGGAAACATGCTATCTCATGATAGAATCTTTCACATGATGGTTTTATGATGCTCTGTGTAAAGATGAAATCTCCATTTATTTTCACTTAAAAAAAAAAAAAGTCGTGTTTCTGATGAACCACGTTAAAAACTAACCACATTTTCCCTTGAGCAAACTCATGTGATTGGCAAAGAGGCACAGTGAGTAAGCAGGGAAAGGAAATACACGGGAGGTCCAGCTTGGTTTTCTGCTACTCCATCAGATCATGCACTTGGGACCCCTTTTCGTATATGAAATATTACAAGGATAGGACTCAGGGAAGGGCCAGGAATTCATGTCAGTGACAGAGAAGGAAAAACAACCCTGATCTTTATGATCAAGTACTGTTCTCTAGGGAGTGTGATTTCTATTTCAAGGTGTGGACAGGTTATTTGCTAAATGGCAAGGAGGGTGGGAATGGGGAGGGGACTCACTGGGCTAGCACTGCCTGCCTTCGTAGGGCCTGGGACATCCTTGCCCTGTAGGAAATACCCTCAGGATGCTTTCCCCTGTGATCACTGCATTAGAGGACCACGCGGGAAGGGCTTGAACCTCATTCTTACCCCTTCTCGCTGTGCTGTGAGGGGCCAGCCGCGTGTATAAGGACTGAGGGAAACCCGGGGGGACTTCGGTTCAAATTTGAATGCATATAAGGTACTAAATAGATTTTCCCTTCTTTCTTTGTCTCCGCCGCCTCTACCCCTGCCCCCGTTTCTTCATGGAGTTGACTCTTTGGTGTGAAACTAACTGTGGTTATCACATTTTACGTGTCTAAAGTAAGTGGGAAAAGTTAAATGCATACCTAGGTAGTATTTCCTGTGACTGAATGAATATATATCTGTTAGCTTTCAATGTGAAAATCTCTTAGGCGGTATTTTCTTTCTGAGATAAGTGAATCCCTCCTTCCCCAGGTGTCCCATGTCCAGCTTGCTCCTTCCACTTAGTACAGTGTGTGCATCTGCTAACCCAGCGCATGCTCATCTACAAGCACACGGATATGTTTCCCTTTCAGGCGAATAGCACACACTGTCTTGGGTTGCTTTGATAGGTTTCATAAATAGTTTTTAATAAATCCTTGTTTCTTTTGAAGCACCATGACTTTTGTCGGAATCAAGAAAGGCAGATGAGGACATTTAAGAGAGTGTAAGAGATCTCTGACAAACCATCCATGGCTACTGGGGTGCCAGATGAGCCTTTTATCTGACATCGTGTCTTAGGGTTTCTATTTTTGTGATGAAATACCATGACCTAAAGCAAGTTGTGGTTGGTATTTGGCTTACACTTTTCATATCACCATTCATCATCGAAGGAAGTCAGGATGGAAACTTTAGAGAGCAAGAACCTGGAGACAGGAGCTGACGCAGAGACCATGGAGGGGTGCTGCTCACTGGCTTGCTCCTCGTGGCTTGTTTAGTCTTATAGAACCCAGGACCACCAGCCCAGGGATGGCCCTACCCACAATCAACGGGCCCTCCCTCATCAACCACTAATTAAGAAAATGCATTACAGCTGGAGCTTATGGAGACATTTTCTTAATTGAGGGTCCCTCCTTTCAGGTAACTCTAGCTTGTGTCAAGTTGACATAAAACTAGCCAACACATAGATGTCCTTTTAGTGTGTGTGTGTGTGTGTGTGTGTGTGTGTATATATATATGTGTGAGTGTGTTGGTTGCACTAAGAGTCATGAAGAAAGGAAGAGTTTACAGATGCAGGGACTGGTTCTTGCACTGTTTGGGCAGAAGCGTTTAATGGGTCTCAGGAGAGGAAGAGAGTTTAGAGACCATCATGTAGCACTGGGAGTCTGGCTTCTCATTCTCACATTTTGTTAATCTGGCCTCTAACTTTGTTAGCTCAAGTGACTGATGCAACTCAGAGTAGTTGGAGGATTAGCAGGCCAATAATACCAAGATTAGGCAGCCAGGCAGGAGAAGGCTAAATGGAAATGGTAGCAATTCAGCCTCTCCTTGCTGAGTAGGTAGATGACTCAGTGCACTGGGTAAAACATTAAAATTGCTCTATTAAAACTGGGAAGTGTGTGAGTGTTAATATTATTACATCACAGTGGGGAATGGCTTGGTTTTTTTTTTTTTTTTTGGTGGTGTGTCTGCACATCAACCATAAATTCTGAACAGAAACATTGCTTTTCACTGACTAGATAGGCAGCTGAGTGAACACAAAGACTCAGTTAATTGATTCTGTAGCAGCTCCCGGAGTTCAAAAGGTTTGTGCTTATAGGTGAGCTCCTGCCCATGAAGAGACTCCAGTGCCCCATAGCAGACTCCCTCCTACCAGTGGGAAAACGCTGCTGGGTTGGCTTGACATTCATTCATTCATTCTTCATTTATTCATTCAGTTAATTCCAAACCAACAGCGGATTGTCATTGGGTCATTCTCTAGGACCTGGGGCATTGTGAAGTTGAGTTATGAATTAAATGTTAGCTGTCACCAGGCATGGTGCACATTAATCCCAGCACTTGGGAGGCAGAGAGGTAGGTGAGTCTCTTGCGAGTCGAGGCCAGCCTGGTCTTCGTAGAGAGTTCCAGGAGAGCCAGGGCTACATAGAGAGAACCTGTCTCAAAAGGGATTAAAAAACAAAACAAAACAAAAATCCGTTGAAAAGAATCCCTGATAAGAGCCTGGAAATGGGCAAAATCTCTGGCTGGGCAGAATGCAAAGGCGCTTGCTTTTTCTGAAGGCTCCACCACCCTGGGGGATTCTCCCACGTTTGAAATAGAGGCTGTAAGCTGGTCACATTTCACTGCCCTCTCTCTTACATCCCGATCTGATGAAGAAGTCTCACGCATAATAAAAATAACACATTAGGAGACCCTTATCGAATGCTGACAAAGCTCATTCAGAAACATTAGGAAGAAGTTTGTGCCTTTTGCTGTTCTGACAGTGACATAGTGGGCTTAGGTATCTGCATCCTTTCCACTGGAGACTACCCAGAGTTGTTTCTGCAAGAAGGCGGGATGTGGGTAGTTTCCGACGTGCTCACCTTTTTTTTTTTCTTTTAAGATTTATTATTTTAAACTCTGTGTGTGTGTGTGGTGTGTAGGTTCAGGGGTGGGTTTGTGCACACGAGTGACCACGGAGATCAGAGGCGTTAGATTCCTCCAGAGCTGGTTGTTAAAGGCACTTGTAACCTGCCTGACTTTGATACCGGGACCCAAACTCCAGTCTTCTGCAAGAGTGATATGCTCTTTTCATTGCTGAGCCATCTCTTTAGCCCCCAACACTGGCACGTCTTGCTCAGCACGGCTTTTTGTTGCCCTCCCCTTCATTTTTACTCAGTTTACAAAAATAGATTCCTTTGTCATTTGGGGACACCTCAACCTGAAGCTGGCTGGAATAGTTCCTTACTGTGCTTTCTCCTTGGTACGCTTGATTCGTAGCTGAGTATCTCCAACCCGAGTCCCACAACCTGTTCTTGGTTCTTTGCTGTTTAGGTTCCTCTCCCACTGGATTTGACTCTGATCTTTATGTACCCTTGGAAGAAATCACTTCACGATAGAGGGAGGAGGTAATGAGACAAAGCAGGGATCCTGGAGGGTGGAGTGGTGGACTGCGGACTTACAGGAGGGGAGGGGGAAGTTGCAGAAAATGAGCTCAGTGGAATTTAAAGGCAAGCTCTGTTCCATGTGTCCTAGAGCAAAGGGTTCTTCGTGCGTCCTGGCAGATTCAAACAGAAAGAAGAAAGTGGTCTTTGCCGAAGTGTTAGAATTCTCTTGGTCGTGAATTAGCAACTCCTTACAGAACACCAATTAATTCCTTGCTGAGTGAGGACTTTGGTCTATGTGGCTGTCCGTGTGGGTAGCTCATCTCTCACCGGGCTCACAGTGGGCTTGACAAATATATACTGAATTGAATAAAATGTTGTGATGACTCCAGCAGCTCCAGGGACGTATCGTTTCATTTCCCATCTCTCTGAGTAATATCTTACGGTTCTGGCCAGACCCGCGGTTGGCCTTACTCTTATTTATGCTTTTCCCCCAGCAGTACAGCAGCGTAGCTACCAGCAAGAGAGAATCAAAATATTTATATAAATGTGTGTAAAGGCAGGGAAAGATATAGCAGAATGAGGACCAAGGATGAAAAATTGGCAAGCTTATGAGAAATAAAAATGATATATGAAGCGTTCTCTGTGGAGACATGAGAAGAGATGGTAGGATATTTATTTCTTCAATATGGATTGGAATAAAATTTATCTAAACATTTAAAATAACATCTGTAACAGTTTCTACAGCAAAATCCTCTCTAGCCAACAGGCTAGGCTTGGTTGCCTCTCCCCTGTTAAAGAGATGAGCAGTGCAGAGAAGCAGAGAGATTTATTTGATCATTGTGACCGCATCGGTTAAAGGAACAGGTAAAGGGCTCTGCTGTCCCCAAGCCTGTCCTTACACAGTACGCACGTGGGCTTCAGAGGAAGAACTGGGTGGACACAAGAGGTCTGTGTACTTAAGTTCTGGTCAAGGTGGGGTTTGGTTGATCATTGCCTCAGTTCTGGTTCTGAAAGGTAGTCAAAGAAGTCCTTATTGGGGCTGGAGAACAGTGTGTACTACTCTCTTGTAGAGGATCTGAGTTTGGTTGAAACTCCAGCTCCAGATCCAATGCCTCTGGCTTCTGCGGGCCCGTGAGCTCATGTGCACCGATGACTCTCCATACACATAACTAAACTGAATAATAATAAAGAAGTCTTTATTGCTCGAGAGGATAAGGTGGTTCTCTGGAGGTATTCCCGGGTAGAGCTTCTCTCCCATGGGTAGTTACCCACATCTGCTGGGTGGTCTGTCCTGGAGGTTTTGAAGTTTCTGGAAACCAAGGCGACTCAGGAGGAAAGGTTAGGGACAGTGACTGCTCTGTGCCTTCAGCCAAAGTAAAGACTACAGGCACGAAATGCAGGTGAGTGGCAAGCTTTCATCTCTTAGCTCCACTGCGGGCCAAGTGAGGAGTTGATCCTTTTTTTTTTTTTTTTTTTTTTTTAGCAAAAGCAGCTAAGAAATAAGTTTTATATCTAGAAAATAAGCTCTGAGTTTCTTTGTATTTCAGAATTTATTGCTGTGGACAGTAAAACAAACAAACAAACAAAAAAAGCAAAACAACCAACCAACCAACAAAAACAAACGAAAAAAATGCTATTTAAGCTAAAAGAGCTGTAAATAGTCTGACTCTAAGAAATATATCATTAGAAGCAATGTTTTGATAATTGTACAGAGGAACATGCTTACGGAGGTTGGGAATTGTGTCGGGAAAGTTATCCCAAAATACAGGATATTTTTTTGTTTGGACAGGTATGTAGGATTTTATGCCTTCACTCTATCCGCTGAAGATACTGAATTTGTCAAATTTGTAACAGCACAAAGCGTAGCATGGATTGGACTGTAGGTTGCTGTGCGTTGCTGAAGCAACAACAAAGGCCAGATCTTTCCCAGGTAGACACATTTGTGCAAGCAGCAGTGAATCACAGTGGAGTCTGCGTAGCTGAAGCTTGTTGACGCTTTATGATGGTATTGAACAAGAATTTGTAATCAGGTTCTAGATTTTCGTCTAACATATCCTTTGGATTTATTTTATCTGACACAGTGAAAGTTTAATTTGTCAAAAATATTTCTTTTCTCTAAAACTCTGTCAAATAATGTTGCTTCTCTTGGGGAATCATAAGACTCTACTTAGTTAATTTAAATGAGACATTTCCAGTTTGGAGAAAAATCCCTCATTGATTCTCTGTATTTTACTAACACCATGTCTTTGTTTAAATGTGAATCTTTTTACTTAAGGGACAGTTTATGATCAAATTAAAGGGTCCATCTAGTTTCCAGGATTTAGCTGCTAAGTGGGCTTGCTTTGAGAGACTTCTTTGAGGCTCTCGAGGGTTTACTCTGCAGGACCAGAGGATAGTCCTTGTTCGTGACTGACAAGTGAGGGAGGTCCCTATTCCTGACAGGTGAGGATGCTGATCTGTCCTTTGTAGTAAGCTGCTGAGCACCTCTTGGTGAGTGAGTGCTGTCTTTCCCATAATCCAACGCAATCAAAGAGTATTGGCTGTGCATTTCTCCAGAGGACGTCTGTTTCTGTCATGAGCCAAAGTTTAGTTCTGGCCTACCTGGTTTGCTTCACAGAGATTGGAGCCCCAGTGTGAGACACTAAACTTATTTGATGCTCTCCCAATGTTAATAATATGGCTGGGAAATTTGCAAGATGATTGTATATTTAGAAATTATTTGATAGATCTGTCCATCATCGTATAGCACATCAAAGGAAATTATTATTATTTTTTCCCCAACTTATTCCTGTCTTCCTGGAGGTGACAGATTCTGTCTATCTCACTGGGCAGATTTCTGTTTAGTTTACTTTATTTCTCGCACCCACATTTAAATATCATTCCTGCGAGGTAAAACACGATTTTCCTCGGAAGTAATGATTTCAGTTGTATCATTTGAAAAGATGGTACGTCATTTCTCAGGGACGGGCTGCAGGCCTGCAGGGGGGCTTCATGTGTAAAGAATGTGTGCTTGAAGGTGTGTCTTCGGGACTCAGGTCTAGGAACATGTTTCCGTGCTTGAGAGTGTTCTGACTGGAGGTGAGCATCCCTTAGCAGGAGCCTGAGTCAAATAAACTGCCTAGGCACTCATTAAATGTTTGCTTCCTTCCTGTGTGTGTGTACGCGCGTGTGTGAGTGAAGGTTATAGTTATTTACAGTCAACGCTAGCATTCATTTGAACTAAATCTGACAATAATAAGAACGACAGGAAACGGGAGCGAGCATTTGCTTTGGGTTAGCATCGGCGTCTGTGTGGACGTGTGCATGGTGTCAGTATTGGCTATATTAGGTTCATTCATGTGTGTGAAATCTGGAGAAATAAGTCTGGAGAATATTTCTTTCCTGTGTCAGTTTGCTGTGTAGCTTGGCAGTGAGACTCTGAAGTGGCTTGCCAGACCTCACTGTATAGGACGGGTCTTTCTAAAGTGGACCAGGGAGGCTGAGGTGTTGAGTGTTAAGGACACACACAGTTCACTGTCAGAGGAAACGGAGTGACAGCACCCTTCATCTTTGCTCTTATCTCCAGAGCTGTGGGAAAAGGCGTCTCTGCAGTCAAAATACGGCCAGTTGTGTGGCCGAGGCGTCTTCCGATGTGTTTTGCCAGAGAAGTAAAAAGAAAAGGAGGGGATCCTAGTTTGCTTTCTATTGCCGTGAGTAAGACCATAAGTAACGTGGGGAAGACAAGGTTTGTTTTAACTTAGTTTCAGTCTGTCGCTGAGGGAAGCCAGGGCAGGAATCTGGAGACAGGAGCTGATGCAGCCAAGGAGGGGTGCTGCTTACTGGGTTGCTCTCCATAGCTTGCTCAGCCTGCTTTCTTATACCACTTACGGCCACCTCTCCTGGGGAAACACTGTCCCTAGTGATCCGGGCCTTTCCACATCAGCCATTAATCAAGAAAATGCTCTACATACTTGCCCACAGGCCAATCTTGTGGAGACATTTTCTTAAGATTCCTTCTTCCCAGGTATGTCTAGGTTGGTGCCAAGTTGACAAAAATCAACCAACCAGTATAAAGGGGACATGTCAGATCCAGAGAGGCAGAGCAAGGAGGATGGAAAGTCCCTCTGCCCTGTGCTTCTCTGCGCACACACCGCAGGTATGAATTCGTCAGTCCAGGTGAATTCCAGGTACCGTCATGCAGTTTCCCGTGTGGTTCATCGTAGCGCGATGCCGACAGACCTAGAGAGGACTTTTGTAGTTGAACACATGAGTTGTGGAGTATCTCTTCACACCCTGTAAAGCTTGACCCTGGACCAGAAGTTAACAGCTGCTCTTTGAATTAATTTGGTTAGACACTGGGAAATAGTCTTTGGCTTGTAAATATTACGTAGGACTTCCTGTGGGAATTAACTGTGTCCTCGGCTCACCATGTAAACCTGAACAAAGTGGGAAAGGCGTCTTGGTGGGGGAAAATGTTTTTAGAAATGCAGTCAAAAGCCTAACCAAGCTATCAATTGGCCATAACTGTTCCAACCTCATGCTTAGATTCATCTTCTCAAACAGCTTTATGTAGCATCTATGGATCGATTCTGCTTTTCGTTGATATTAGGCTTTTGTTAAAACCTTGGAATGTTATTTGTTACCTTGGAGTAACACTGTCCCCAGTGACCCGGGCCTTCCCACATCAAGCATCAGTCAAGAAAATGTTCTACAGACTTGCCTACCAATCTTAAGGAGACATTTTCTCAGTTAAGATTCCTTCTTCCCAGATATGTCCAGGTTTGTGTCGTTACCCCAGGGCAGGTGACCATGAGTGGTGTAAGAAAGCAGGCTGAGCAGACTCTAGGAACTAAAATGGATAGCTCTGATTACTGGTTGATCGATGGTCTTGCCTTCTATTATATAACTCTTCCCTCCAAATGTACACGTTTCCTCCTAGAGGGATGAGAGAGACTCAGAAGTCTGAGGAGGATAAGGAAGCTTACAAGGCTAGGAAAGTTTAGGGATTTATATTTACACGGAGGAGACTCATCCATGGAGCTGCCCGAAGCACGCTGGGGTCCGGCAGTGATCCTCCTTCATGAGTCTTCACCCATGCTGGAGTGGCCCTTGAGGCATCCGTACACTTCTAAGTAGCCCTTTCCCACGCTTCTGTAAGTGACCACAATAAGCTCATTGGCTCACTCACCTGGACTTGGGTAGAATGAATCGTTTCTTTGGGATGAAGGGACACTTGTTCATGTCTCCCCAGGAGAGATCATGAGTAGACTCTTTTCTTATCTCCCTGTGGAGGAGGAACAAAGCTCTGTTCTTCTGTTGTCTCATTTTTCAACCTTTAAGTTTCATTTTTGTGAGGTCAGAGGTATATTTGTTGAAGATCAATACAGCTTGAGCATTATGGCATGAGAACTTCAGAGCACTTCTCTCTGCACCCCAGAGCCTCGCTATGGATTAGAAATTAATTATGAACTTGGCTGTATGCACGAGTGTTTGTTTCATATTCTTAGACTGATCATTATCATCATGGGCTATGCCTTCCTGTGGTTCCCACCAGGCATGGCAGTTCTAGTTTCTGGAGGATGGGTCAAGTGTGGGTTACTAGACTAGACATGGACACGGGTCAGCAAATGACCTTTATGTGTGTAAGCTCATTCACCTGGCGGGTGGAAGGCAAGGGTCCTCACTGCTGGCTTTGATATTAGCTAGAAATGAGTCTTTGAAAATTCATTTAACCTTTTATTATCCTTAGGCCTAATGACTAGAACAGATTCACACTTCAGAACACACGCCAGTCTCCCAAGAAGCTCATTGAATTGACAGTTCATCTACTTTGCCAGCTGATGATGCTCTGTTCCAGGATCCTGGGATGGAGGCCAGAAATGTGCCTGTTTGGCATTTTCTGTTCTGATACAGGTTGAGCTATGGCCACAAACATATGACATGGGTCAGCACTGTCTTAACTGTCGGAGGTGACCCACTGATGGTCTTGAGTTTGATTCAGTGGAACTTGGAAAGCCATTGAAAATGTTGAACCAGAGAAGAGAAAGTACCAGAGGCATCAAGGAATGAAGAATAGCCAAGTTACAAAGTTACCGTCTGTGATTTTAGGGACTTGTGAGACTCGCATGTTGGCTTGAAAAGACCGCCCCGCCTCCTCACTGCCAGACAACTTGAAGGGCAAATAGGACCTTGGGAGCTCATCTTTCTCTGCCAGCACTGGGGGTTTGAGAAAGGTGAACTTGCACGGCATAAGAGCTCTGATGCTGATGGGGCGACCTGAACCACTGTAGGGTAAGGGTGTTGATCGCACAACTGTAAGGGCAAGGTTGTTCTCCCTGTCACAGCACAGAGGAAGAAGGCCGTCTTACTTACGACATTCTCAAGGCCTTTACTGAGAATCGCACATTAAAATCTCCTCCTGCAATAGTTTGACTTACTCAAGACCAACTGCAGTCCAAAGAGATTAAGTGGAACATTCCAGGAATAAAGAAGCCGTAGGCTTCAATGGCATGCCATTCTGATTAGTGTGATGAGATCGTGTGCTATCTCACTCCATTCCACTGGGGTGTGAATGAACCATTCATCCAGTGTGTCCACACTGTATACATTACTCACCCGGTGATCATATAGTAGCTGTGACAGTTGTCAAATCAACTGTATGGATTAGTTCTCCTAAGAGCATATTGTTTAAAACACTTCATTATATAGCTATTACCTTTTGGGAGAAAAGCCGTGGTTCACACAGGGTTCATTATGATTTGGATATAGTTTATCTCCTGAAAGTTCGTGTATGAGAACTCACGAACTTTGCTCACCCCCGTAGCAGTGTCAAAGTGATGGGAATTTTAAGAGGTAGGACTGGCAAGGGCTAATTAAGTTTTGAGGGTATTGTCCTAGAGCACTGGTGGGCTTGCGTGTGCATTGCTTCTCTTAAGAGCATATTGTTTAAAGTGACGTGGCGAGGGTCTGGAGAGATGCCTAGTGGTTAAAAGCACTTGCTGCTCTTGCAGGACCTGGGTTCAGTTCAGTTCCTAGCATCCACATGGTGGCTTACAAGCTTCTGCAACTCCAATTGCAGATCCAGAGCATCTGAAACCTTCTTCTGGCCCCCAAGAGCACCAGACACACCAGTGGCGCACGTGGATTCACGGAGGCAAAACACTCATACAGAAAAATAAAATAAAATAAATAAGCGTCAAAAAGTTAACGTGCTTGGGTTCCTGTCCTGTTGTAATGCAGTGGGGCTGGGGGCTTGCCAAGGTGCTAGCGCATGCTCTTAGATTTCTCGTATGATGAGCTAAATAATCTTCTTCATAAAGAACCCAGCTTCAAGTATTTTTTTGTAGCAACAGAAAATGGACTAGAATAAGTAGTTCAGGCATCCGCTGGACATTTGGAAGATGCCTACTGCAGACGAGGTGTTGCTGTAATAGGAATCCCAATTTCTCTTCTGCTTAATTAAAGTAAGTCCGAAACCAAAAATATTTCCAGGAGGAAACTAAATTTTTATGGGAACTAAATAATTTCCCTAAAGAAATTGTCTATTGAAAGGAATATAGGTAGTTACTCCGCTCACCAGGTCTCCATCTCTTTGCTGGTATTTGCTCAATAATATATATATATACATATATATATATATATATACACATATATGTATATATATATATATATTTTTTTTTTTTGGAGGAAGGCTTTCTAATGTCGCTTCAAAGATTTAAACAAAACTTATTTATCCAATCGTTTGTTCTTGGACGAATCATATTTTAATATTTTTGTTTCCACCACCAAGCAGGTGATGAGAACAATAATACAAATAAATAAGAATGAACGATAAGAATAAAGTTTGTGAAAAATTAACCGAATTGCTAGATTAGGAAAGAGCTGGCAGAAGCCATTGATCCAACTTCATTCGTTCACTATCTGCATGCACATCTAGCTTCATAGTGCCTTTGGCGATTCTGTACTAATTCCAAAGAAAGGCCTTGTCGTTGGGTAAAAACAGACAAAACGCAGGCAGATCCATCACCCTGAGTGTGTGGAACTCGTCTTTAGAATTTCCCTTCAGAGTGAGATTATGATCCTCGTGAGAAAACCAGTTTCACGACTTCAGGGTTACACCTCATTTTATGAAAAACAGCATCACTCAGTGCGACTGCCTACCCTGTTTGGCAAGCTTGGCTGTGCATGCCTGCTGGTTGTTTCCTGAGTTCAGTCCTTCGGAGGATGACAGTTTGCAGCCTCTGGGCTGTTGGAGTGCCATGGGAGCTCAGAATGCGCAGGGAGATCCAGTACATCAGAGCCGTCTCCCTGGGCTTCTGGGAGAGGGCTAGGTTCCAGAGATGGCCACGCAGAAAGACCAGTTCACTGAGATGGGAAATCTCACTCAGTGTAAAGCAAACATTATTCACTCCCGATTTCATGATTTGATTGATAGTAGTCAATAAAATGCCCGGGGGCTGAGGGGTTAGAGTTAGGCCAGGTGACCTACACCAAGTTGCTGGGTGGCTTCCTCTGATTCCTTCAAGGAGTGTGTGCATGAGTTAGTGAGTGTGTGTGTGTGTGTGTGTCTACGTGTGCGAGACATGTGTGCACAAGTGCGCCTGCGCCTGCGCTGCTGCGTGTAATCCAGCTGATTTATGCCTGCCCTCGGTGGTTTTGGCTCAGCAGTGCGTCAGGAAAGGGTGACTGCCTAGGCAAGGCAGGACATGCTGCATGTGAGATGGATCACTGTCATAGCTCTTAAGTGAAGAGAAAAGCTGCACATAAAGGATATGGCCTTTTCTGGTACCAGAAAACAAAACCGGTCGAAATATAGAGCTGCTTCCATAGCAACAATACTAGTTTTTTTTTTTTTTTTTTTAAATAAAGGTAAAGTTAAGCCCTTCCCCTAAAGACACCCCTGTGTCAGGACAGCTCTGATGATGGTTGCAGTTGGGGAAGACTTTTAATCACTTCTTCCCCCACCAAGGACAGCCTGTTTATTTTATATTAAAATTGTTGCTAATTATAGTCCTCAAAAACTAAGACTAGGGTTATTATCGTGATTAAAACCACTTAGTAGGGATTTAAAATGTGGGGGTTTTAACGGTTACCACAAAAGGAGGTTTTGTCATTCATGTGTAATCTAATTTTCGATTTTTGACAAAAATACAGAATTAACAAGCAAGAGTTCTGTTAGCCATGTATGAGATATTTCTTCTAAACCAGGCAATTTCTAATGTTGAAATGTTAACTTCTCCTTTAATCTCTGCACCTAGTTTGTCAGATGGCCACCATTTATCTGGAAAGTGTAAAAACAAATATTTTCTTACACAGTATCTGGGAGAGAAACCATGGGTGGCTTTAGGTGAAAAGACAAAGTAACCTAGTTGGAAGAAGTCCAGGCCTGGCAGGTGACAAAGCTTGGGCATACTTACGTGGGGACTGGCCTTTCCTCCTTGGTCCCCACTATCTTTGGCTTAAGTGTTGGGTGAGGTGGCACCAGCCACTTCAGGCAGGGCATTCCCAGCTCTGTCTTCACGCCTAGCCTGTTGCAAGTCAAACAGATGGGTGACTGACTTTGAACAGCCTCCTTCTCTGAACAGTGGCTGGCCCTTCTTGTAGATCTTGCCTATAGACTGTCTCCTTTGCATCTAAATGTTGGCCAAGACCTTGGTCCACCACTGTGATGATTCACAGGATAAACTTATCGTAACTTCTGCTGCTGCTTTCCGGGACCTTCTGGACCCAGCTGTCTTAATTGAGTTAGGTTTTGTTCTGCTGGACTTGTGAACTGGCTGTCAAACTTCCTAATGCCAGAAGCTCTGGTCAAGAAATGGCCGACTTACAGAGTACCTTTATTTTTTCTTGATGCATTTATTTTGTATGTAGGCTTGTCTTATTTAATGTTAAGATCTGCAGGGACCACAGTAGCTGGGTCAGAGTGCTGCCAGCTTGCAAGGACTAGTAAAGAGAAGAGGTTAGGGGCTGTCTGGCCACAGCAAGCCTTTTGGGAAACCAGGGCTGAATTCAGTAGGCTGGGTCATCTCTGTATGTTCTGTTGTTGTTGTTTTGGCTGTAAGAGTGGATGATTTTACTAGATGGCCAGATATTTTATTATAAAAGTCCAGCTTTAGTCAGGCCTGGTACATTCTTATAATTCCAGCATTGTAGAGGCTGAAGCAGGGGATTGCAAGTTCAGGGCTAGCCTGGGTCATGTAGTGTGAACATGTCTTATAAAACAAACATTCAAAAAGAGTACCGCTTCTTTCACAGTATTCTTCCTGTTCACTTTGAGTCCTGCTTTTCTGTCTGTCACTAACTGCACCCCAGAGCCTTTTAAAAACGCGGCTGTAGGTCTTACTGTCTGATTTTGTTGAAGATGTGAATCAGTTTTGTAACAAAAGAGGCAAAGTGGGACTCAGACAACCCCGGGTCTGCAGAGAGCTCGCCTGGGCATTTTCTGCGGTGTGTTCTTAGATTAGTCTGTTCAGTCTTTCTGAGCCCAGTTTGCTCCCGTGTGAAATGAGGACAATACTGTCCTGTTCATTGGCTTTGGTGAGGGTGACATGAGAAGGCGTGTAACGCGCCATGCCTGGTGCATGGGAAACATTCACTAAGTGGTGTTAGTACTGAGAACCTCACAGAATCAAAGGCAACGAGACAACCAAAGATGGTTGGTACCCATACCACGATGTTCATTGAACAGCTATAATGTCCCAGGCATTCAAGATTCCACTGGGTGAGCGACGTAGAGAAATCCCGGCCTTCACTGAGTGTATCCTGTGCCTAACTGGGGAAAGCAGACAATAAATGCGGTAAATGAATGAATGTTGTCATTTATGAAAGCGATTATACAGTGAGGAGAGAAAAGAGAGAAAAAAATAGAACTAAAGGACGTATTATTTTAAAGGCGCCCAAAGGGGAGAGAGGCATTTATTGAAAGATTTCAGGGGAAGGTCGCATAGAGTTGTGCGGGAGCATCACGGACAGGAGAACCCTAGGCGTCCAGGCCAGCTTGACCAGAGAGGTGTTAAAGCGGGGAGAGAGACAGGAGCTGGGAGAGAGGAACCAGGGGCTAGAATATAGAGGAACCTGGGGATTCTGGTTTTGTTCTCAAAGGATGGGGCTTACCTGCGGAAGGATGACATGATCCGACACTTTCTCCCCCTTTTAGTGAAAATAGCCCCCCCCCACATAATATACATGATTACAGTGTCCCCTCCCTCTACTCCTCCCAACTTCCTCCGCACCTCCCTCTCACATGGCTCCACCCTCTGTCTCTCCTTAGAAAGCAAACAGGCATCTAAGGTATAATAATGAAATAAAAGATAAGATAAAGCAAAAACTTAATATTTCAGAACAGGACTAAACAAACAGAAGGAAAAGAGCCCCAGAGAAGGCACAAGAAACACAGATACAGAGACCCACTGATTTGCACACTGAGGAATCCCATGAACACTCAATTGGAAACATTATATATGTATAGATATTATATATTTTGTATTATGTGTTATATTTTATAATTATATACACACATATGTACATATTTGTATATATATTAAAATAAAATTAAAAAATTTTTAAAAAGGCCCGACATGCCCTGATGAGTCAAGGAACTTCCAAAGATGCTCTTGAGTTTGTTTTCTGTCGGCCATCACCGCTGAGCATCGAGCCTGCCCTTAAGAGTAGTTGGTTTCCCCAGTGAGACTCCCTTGGAGAAAACTAAATTCTCATTTGCAAGTGGCTATCAACTGGAGACAGCTTCTGGGTTAGGGATAAGGGCATGTGTCCACTTCTTTCAGTTCTAGGACTTCACCTGGTGCATGCCTGTGGATGCTGCCTCAGGCTCTGGGAATTCACAGTCTCTGGGAATTCAGTCTCTGGGAGTTGATTTTGAGGACCCCCGTTCCTTGTGTCCTCCATCCGCTCTGGCTCTGAACTTTTTCTGCCTTCTCTTCCCCAGGGTTCCCTGAGCCCTGAGGGGAGGAATCTGATGGAGACATCCCTCTTAGGGCTGAGTGTTCTAAGGTCTCTCGCTCTCTGCATAAGGTCTGACTGTGGGTCTCTGTATCTGCTCCCATGTACTGCAGGAGGAAGCCTCCCTGATGTTGGCCGAGTGAGATACTGATGTCCAAGTACAGCAGAGTGCCACTACGGAGTCATTTTATTGCTACTTAATTTTTTTAAGATAACAATAGTATTTCGTTTACCCCCAGGTCCCTGGGATATCTAGTCTCAGGTTCTTGGTCACTCAAACAGTGTCAGATATGGGCTCCATCTCATGGAGTGGGTCTCAAATCAAATCAGATATTGGTTGGTTACTCTCACAAGCCGTGTGCCACCATTGCACGAGCATACCTTGCAGGCAGGACACTATTGTAGAGCAAGGGGTTTGTGGCTGGGTTGGTATTTATGTTTCTCCTTCGTTAGCATGCAGAGTACCTTCCTGTACCAAAGACACTACAATATAGGGGAGAAGGTTCTATGTAGGCACCAGCTCGACTTCTCCATGTTTGACGATTTGTGTAAGTGTCGGCTTCAGCAATAGGGCCTTGCTCTCAGTTTGTGGAGAGAAACCTAGAGTCTTGGCAACAGTCTGGGTTGTTTGAGACGCCTTTGGCCAACAACTCAATTAAATGTAACCCAATTACGGTACTGAAAGGACAAGAGATGTCCAGTTGGGGCTCTGTCTCCCTCATATTTGGCGATTTTATCTAGATCGTCATATGAAGCTTGCACCGCATCAGGTTTCCATACTCCTCCTCTAATGGTCCTTAATTTTAACTGTGTCTCCCCTCTTCACTCCTCACCTCCGCCTGATCCTCTTGTTCCTCCCTCCCTCATTGAGCTATAACTTTCTAGTCATTTCCCTTTCCTAGGGAGATTTGTCTGCCCTCCGCCCCAGTCCCTTTCTCTCTACCTAACCTCTGTGGACCTGCAGGCTGTAACTTGGTTATCACTGACGCAACAGCTAATATGCGCATATAAGTGAATACACACCACATGTGGCTTTTTTCTAGTTCTAGCCATATCCTTGTGAATTTCAGGACTTCATTTTTTTAAACGGCTGAGTAATATTTCATTGTGTAAATGTAGCACATTTCTTTATCCATTCTTCTCTGGAGGGACATTCTCTAGGCTGTTCACAGTTCTGTGTAGTATGAATAGAGCAGCAGTGAACATGGTCGACCAGATGTCTCTGTGGTAGGATGAAGGGTCCTTTGGGTTTATGCCCACGAGTGGTATAGCTGGATCTTGAAGTAGACTGGGTCCCATCTTCTTGAAGAACTGCCACGGTGATTTCCATAGTGGCTGTACCAGTTGACAGACTCACAGCAATGGATGAGTGCTCCCCCTGCTCCCCATCTTCGCCAGCATGAGCTGTCATTTGTCTGTGTCGCGGTGGGGTTATATGGATCCTTCGTATACAAGGTTCATTATTTTGGCTGTGGGATGTTATTAGAGTTCGGTTCTCTAGGTCTGACCGACTGTGAAGTCAGCCACCAGGCAGTCGTAGGACCACACCGTCCGTGGTGTTAAAATGAGACCTGTGGTCATGGATCATTTTTACCTAAAGAAAGATAGCATTGCAAAGTCATCTAATTTTAACTGTTAGAAGTAAAAAAAAAACAAAAACTAAAACAAAAAAAAACAAACTAATTTGTCTTGGGTTGGTCTTCCATTGGGCCTTACTGTTTTTTGTTTTTTCTTTTTTTAAACAGTAATCAGTACTAGAGCCCCTAGGCTTTCTGCCTTTTCCCCAAATATCTTATCCAATATTAAAATGTACTTGTATTCTTCCTGATGTTAAACTGAAGTTGTTAAAAAATAAGTTAGTTTGGTGCTGAAGAGATGCTTCATGTTTAAGAGCACTTGTTGCTCTTCTGGAGAGAGGTCCTGGGTTTGATTCCCAGCACCTTATGGCAGCTCACAACCACCTGTAATTCCAGTTCCAGGGGTCCAGTGGCCTCTTCCAGCCTCTGCCAAGCACAAGGCATGGGCATAGGTGTACATGGACTTACGTGCAGGCATAACACCCATACATGCAAGAAAATTACATTCTAAAAGTAGTCTGATGTATAAAATAACCCTTTATCACGTTGATCTCCATCAGCTTTTTATGGGCTTCTAAGCCCACACTTAAAACGTGAGATCTGCAGTAAATAAAAATTAGTCTGGTGGACAGATAACAGTCGAATGTTCTTGAGAAGGGGTGATCATCTAAGTTTTGGGTAACTTTGTTGTCTTTTCAGTTTGCTTTTTGCCTCACGGTTGCAAGTCACCGCCCCTCCCCTTTGTGATCGGGTTAGCCATGAACGCCACATCTTCACCGCTGTTGAGTGTCCTTTCTCTTCGCTTCCTCTGAACCCGTTATCACCACCTTTCTCCTCGAATACATTCATGCACCGTATTTGATCAAACCGAAACCTACCCAGAAGAAAAATAAAATGCCTTCAGGCTTGAAAACAAAACTGCAGCGATGGTTGGTGTGTGTTGACGTTAGGAAACCTTTTATGTGTTTTTGACCCTTCCCACCACTTTTTCCCAATTCATTCTACTTTTATGAGGAAATAAAAAAAAAAAAAAAGCATATGGATCAGTTGCTAGTAACTATGTGCTCGACAGGGTGGAGTTTCACCAGTTCTCTTTTGGTGAAGGCTGGCAGTTTTTAAGAGTAAATCACAGCTTCCTTCCCCCACTGGTCAGAAATTCAAGGTGTCGAGTAGGAAGTACTGTTTACAGTGCCCCTGCCTGCAGTCTGGGGATGCGTTCCAATTTCGGCCTCGCAGTGGTAGTTAGTGTAACAAGTACGTCTGAGTTTGAGCTGGTGAGCGCTGTCTGGTGCTTCCTGAGATCAGCTGCTTCAGAGCACTAGGGGCATAAGACAGGCAACCCGGGAGCCCCGTGGAGATCTGTTCCCACACTGTATGGGCCCATATGCTTACGGATGCGAGTATGTACAAAATACCAACTGCTTTAAACGCTTTGGCAGGAGGCGTGTGCGCCAAACATGTGGGAAGGAGATGGGGAGAACAGTCACGTGGGTTGGCATCGGCTGCTGGGTAGGATTTCGATGGGTCGCGGTTGCTGGAGCACGCTTGTCAGGCAGGGAAGAGAATGAGCAACCGTGCAGGGACAAGGCAGTGTGGGTGCTCATGACTCCCACTGCCGGAGAGTCACCTCCTCCACTCCTTGTTGTCCTTTTGTTTGCTTCCCAAAACTCAGTTCAAACCTCACTGTGTCCTTCTTGAGGAAGACTTAACAGTTTGGACGTAAAGTGTTCCCAAAGGACTCACTGTGGAGTCGTGGTCCTCAATTGGTAGACCCAATCCTTGAGAGGTGACGATGAGGCCCCCGACTATCAGTGGTTGAATCCGTGGAGTGAGACGTAATTCAATGGTATGGATGTGATGGAGACTTTGAGAGGTGGGACCTAGTTGCAGAAAGGAAGTCCCGGGGCATGTCCTTGGGGGCTCTTCTTTCTTCTAGGCCTCTCAGTCTCTTTGCTTAATGGCCACTATGAGGTGAGTGGGTCTCTCTCTGCCACACCCTCTGTACCATGACGATCTGCCTTAGCACAAGCTAAAAGCAGCAAAACCAGCTGGCCACAGACTGCAGCCTCTGAGACCGTGAGTAAAAGCAAGTGGTTCCTCCCTTTTACTGTCTCTTGTGTATTTTGTCCTAGTATTGAGGGATCTGAATACAAAGACTTCTTCAGATGCATTATGGGTATTGGAATCAGACCCTCACTGGCTCTGGCCTTGGGCAAGTTGCTTTGTAATAAGTGAGATTTACATCAACACTGTATGGTAGCAGCGTCGTTGGTGTTCATTGTTGGCTTAGTCTTTCGCCTCTACACTCGGCCTACAAGGCAGGAAATACTGTCTGTCTCGTTTTTTACAGACGGAAGGAACTGATGTGCAGAAAGAAACGAGTAATTTACTTAAGGGCGCACAGGAGAATGGGGTGGTACTAGGGGTTGGATACTGGTACTTTGAGTTCAGAGATGGTACTCCTTTAGTGTATGGTAGCCTTGCTACACCTCTGTGTTTATTCTCAAAGCTTCATGGTATGATTTTCAGCAGTGTTCTGCATGCAGTAGTTGATCAGAGTTGAAAGGCATGGCGGTCGGGTTTTCCTTCCCTTTAATTTGGCTGAGAGCTTTTTCATTTTTCCCTGGGCAATATTTGATGCAGATTTCACACATTAGGCTGTAAGCATCTTGAAGGCAGAAACCATGCATAGTGCGTATCCCCTAGGAAGTGTTGGCTGAATGAGTGAACACATGAATTATTTTGATCTTGTTATAGGAAATCAGCTCTGTGCAGTGGCTTATATCTAGGACTTCCAGGCATGTATTGCTGGGTTTGAACGCAGCCCCTATCACGCACTGCCTTTGTGCCTTAGGCACGTTATTTATCTTCCCTTAAAGTTCCACTTCCTTGTTTATGTAATGGGGATAATGTATTTGTTATTAAAATAAAAAGCAAGGGACTAATGCCTGTAATGGGCTTAACAGAATGTTTGGTGTGTGATAGGTCAATAGTTCCAATTTTTTGGAACTTTCTTTTTAATGAATTGTTGCCAAAAGCTAGGTTAGGGTATAGAGATAAAGATGCTTTCTCATTCAGGAACTTCACATATTATAAGACAGAATATCACCAGGTACATTGTAATTATGCACAGTAAGGTACGGTAGACAGAGTTTGGGTAGACTGCAGGAAAAGGAGACGAGTCTCCTTGGTGGGAGACACAGGTAAGTTGGGTTTTGACAGACGAATAAAATTCATAAGACAGAGCAGGATTCGAGTCCTCAAATGCCAGGGTTGTGGATTCAATCGAATAGGGAATGAATGGGAAGTCATCAAAAGTTTCTGAGTTGGGGGGTGGTGGATGGCATCAACAGAGCTGTCCTTTGGGGAGATTAATCTGACCAAAATACGTAGGATGAGTTAGTGGGGAGAGATGTGAGGAAATAAATATCACATAGACCTTTAGTGGAACCTCCCACGTGGGCTAGAAATCCGCGCCGTAGCATCCGTACAGATGGCCATCCAGCTGACGCCCGAACCACCCAGCAGCGGGGAGTTCACCACCCCGTGAGGCTGCTCCCTCTTTTCTAGTCCCCTCTGCTTCCCTTTTACACATCTATCCATCCGTGCGTCCATGGTTTGGGTGTCGCCCGTGTGCCCTCCAGGAGGCCGGGTACTGGGACTGAGTACCAGTCTTACCTTTGAGGATCTCACAATCAACTAGTCATTTTTTGTTACTGTTGTTTTGTGTTTGTTTGTTTTTTGTCTGTTATTGATCAGTCCTGAAGCTGGACATGTTTCTCTTCAGCTTGAGTGGGCTCCCTTTGAGTCTCTGTCTTGCCAGTCTCGTTTTTTTTTTTTTAAACCTTTTTTTCTTTTTCTTCTTTATGGGTCACGTCTCATCGTGGGCTTCTTTCTTTCATGTTCACAAACTTTGTGTCCAGGGAACTTTCTGTCTTCTCCGTGGGAAACTTAGCTCCTTTATGAGGGCCTCGTAAGTCAGATTTGTAAAAACTAAGGACTTCTGGGGCTGGGCGAGAGACTCTGGAAGTCATTTGGAACCTGTGTCTCAGCCCTCGCCACTCTAAGATCTGAGTCACAAATACGTTGTGACTTGCCTGAGATCACACAGCTGCCGAGTGACAAAACTAGGGCAGACCTCAGGCTCTCCGGTGTCCAGACTTGCAAGGCCCTCAAGCTGTCAGTCTCGTAACTCCTCCCAGATGCTGCACCTCTCAAAAGTGCGGAAGCAAAGGCTGAGCGTCACGAGGCAGCTGTGTTCTGATCTGGACAGTGAACCGCGTTAGGGTTGTGACGGCCATTAGCGGGGTGTTCCAGCTTCCTGCCAACCTCATGCCTAGACTTTCTCATTCGTTCTCCCAGGGGCCCCTGTGGGTGGGTTTATTGGACCCGTTTCAAGAAGGCAAAACTGAGCCTTGTAGGCATGAAGTGCTTTCTAACCTTTGGCCACAGGCTAGTGCACGGACTGATTTCAAGGTCAGTTCGTTGACCTCCTCCCAGAGAAGGGTCCTTACCAGAATTTCTGACAGATCATCAAGAAGATGCACTGACTACTAACTGAAGCTCGGTATTGATCTGTGTTGAGTGGCAAACGTCAGACACTTGGCCGTTCGTTCCTTGAATGGAGCAGATGTTCTCCATCTTCTACCTCTGGAGGAGTCTTAACATCTGAATGGAGGACTGTCGCGTTCGTTACGTGTCACACCGTTGTTTTTACACAATCTCATTGATCCAGAGTGGAGTGAAGGAAGCTCTTGAGAGGGACTTGTTTTCTTGGCTGTGTCTTGTGGCTCTGTCCCTTGTAGGCAGTTGCGGGGATTAGAGGGGTGGGGGGGTTAGCGGCGTTCTTAGAAACCACTCAAGATGTTAGATTAAACAGGCCAGTGTGGAGCGACTTGTGAGTCAGTGTGTGAACGCTAGTCCTGTGTTCTAAAATAAGGCTGAAGCCTGTCTTGCCCTTGAGCTCCTGCTGCACGCCTGTCCTCTGGTCTCGCCTTCCTCAGGCTTCCATGCTGTGAGGAGCGCCCTCCCTCCTCCTCTCCCCACCCCTCATGATGTTACTATCCTGCAAGGGCAAGGCCAGAGGCCACTTTTGAAAAAAGGACTCGTATTTTCTGGATCAGAATGAACTTTTCTTGTCAGTACACGTTCTAGCGAGTGTGTTTACAGCACCGTGGAAGCCCTTATCACAGCTAGGTGAGTGTTTGCTTTGCCCAGATGTGCCTCCAGCTGGGTAGTTCCTTGAGAACACAGACCAGAGAGGTTCAGTCTTACAGACCCCTCCTTTGCCTGTTTCTATAGAGAGGTCAAAGTAAGCTTCGGTTCCACCTGGTACTGAATATCCTTTCCAGATTTATGTGCTGCGCAGCTTTGTTGGCTTCCCTCTGGCTTTGTCCCCATCAAGATAAAGATGTTGGAAAGGACAGGGACCAAGGGCAGAGCCAAGGAGAATGTGGCCCTGAGGAGTACTTCCTCCATGTTATTACCAGAGCATGAACGAACTTGGTTGCTGTTATGTAACCGTGAACCCTCAGACCCTGGTGCAATCCTTGTCTGTCCATTCTGACTGAAACTGACAGGATATCTACGGAGACTCTCTTAAGTGGGGACTTGAGTTCCCCTACTGTCTCCCAGTTTGTCCTGCACACACAGCCAGCATGGTCCCTCTCAGAGCCTCATTGCTCGTATGTCCCCCTTTCACAGGCCTTCAGCTTCAGGCCCTGTTGCTCTCGGAGCAGACATCATCCAGCACCCACCCCCATCTCAGGCTTGACCTTCCCCACAGCTTGCCCTACAGGTACACTACGCTTTGTTCCTGCATGGCAGGCCTTCTCTCCTTTCACCAAGCCTGACAGGCTTTCTTCACCTAGAACTATCTATTAATATTCTCTCCACTAGCTTTTAATTTTCTAACCTTTTTGATTCTTGGCTATTCTTCAGTGCTATCTGGTGAGGGAAGTGTTCCCAAGGCCTTCTCACACAGCACCCGTACTGTCCCTTCTTAACACTGTTGCATCTATATGCCTATTAATTCATTTAATCCCCGTCCATACTTTTCTGTTGCCACGATAAACACAATGGCCATAAAGAAGAAAACAACTTATTTTGGCTTACAGTTCTAAAGGTCCAGATGTCCATAGTGGCGGAGAAGGCATAACAGGCAAGAGCAGGAAACTAGCTGATCGTGTTTGAGCCTCACCCAGGAAGCAGAGCAAGCTCCCTAGAAATGGAGCAGGCTAAGAATTCTCAAAGCCCACCCCCAGCAACATACTTCCTCCAGCAAGGCTCCATTTCTGAAGGTTCCGTAACCTCCTTAAACAAGAACAGCAGCCGGGGACCAAGTGTTCAAGTACATGACCCGATGGGGGAACAAGCTACAACACTATTCCTTGGCTCGAAGTTCTCCAAGAGAGGCCGGCGCATTGTCTGTCTCCTAAGCAAGGGCTCTGTGTGTTCCTCACAGAATGGGCGTGATTCAGATGCTCAGCAGCTATTCTGGTGACCAGAGATTCAAAGCGTGAGTTTCCCACTCAGGCGACACTGAGGTCCTCTTGTGTGCTGGGCTGAGTACTACATACCTGCTAACGTGGGTACTTCAGACAGGCGAAGAAGCCGCTTGAGGGTGTCACCTTTAGCCCAGCAAGCGGTCCCCCTCGGAGTAGATACGCTGCCTGAGGTATTCTAAGGGCTGGCGACATCCAGTTGTCTTGGCATCACAAGTGGACCGGACTTTTCATGCTCACCAACAGCTCTGTCAGAAACAGGATATAAAAGTTAACTTGACATGATGTTCTTACTGAGTCCTTGTTAGGGCCTTGTGATCGTAAAATCTCTGCTAAAGCCCCATTTTAGCTTTGATGGAAACCTGGCTACTGCTTTAGTTTTTTTGAGTCTATCCCCGTTTGGAAAGAAAGAAAAAGAAAAAGAAAAAAAAAAAAAGGCAGACCTATCGCCTCCTGGTGTTTGTAGCTACTTTTTGAACTCTGTGGATCCCCAAAGAATCCCAGAAAGGCTCAAAGGCCAGAATCTCATCTTTCCTCACTGCCTTTCCCCTCTCTTAAATATTTCTTGTTATTTCCCCTTGCTCTCTTCGCTAGCAAGCACAGGGATGCATTTTAGGGTACGGCACTGAGTGGTGCAATCTGGAGACCGCTGTTCTTCCCCGCTGGGTGGTCCTAGGCAGGCTTCGGCTCCCATCTGTTGATAATATGGTTGGCATGAAAGAGCTTGGTGTCTCCCTCCAGCTTCTGGCACCAGGCAGCTCCACTTCCTGTTGTAACAACCTTCCAGCTCCAGAATACAGGCTGGACGACCCTCCCGCTTCAGTTCAAGGCTTACAGATCTTACCCCTCTCATCCTTTCCTGCTCTCCAGGATTGGAACAGTTGATTGTTGCCTTTCTTCTTTCACCATCTGTCCCCTTTCTCCTAGATACAGCTTATCTTCGGTGTGACCAGCCTAACTTTGTGCAGACTTGGACCATACTTTGTCCATTTCACTCTGAGGCTCAGTGACTTGACTAAAACAGTATTGGGTTGCCAACCCGAGTTTAAATTCTGCCCCCGCTGTCTGGCTTCGGGTAGGATAGTTTGTCTTTCTGAGTTCCGTCTCGCTTTCCTTATCTGTACAACAAAAAGGAGAATAGACCCCACTCGTTTGGATGCTGTGAGGTGTCAGTAGCTCAGAGTTCAGTAATTTATTTCTGGTTGAGCAGTCTTTCAACGTTAGCCGCTTTAAATATTTGTCACTTCAAGTCTCAACCATTGAATTATCCCCCAGCCGACCTACATTGAATTCCTCAGCTGTCTTATATGCTGTGTCACCAAGTGGATGAAACCTTGCAGGTCAACAGATCTGGACATGAAGAAGAACATGACCGCAGTAGGCAGCTTTAGGAGGAGAGCTTGTGAATCACGGCCCAGGAGGAAAGATCTTTTAACTTTGCCATACAAGAGGTGGTCTACACGGTCAGAACAGCTGAAGATGGGAGGGGAAATGCCTTGCTCAGACAAGCCTGCTCCTACCTAACGTGTCAGAATTAATAAAGTATACACACACATTTAACCACATGAGCCCTGGAGTTGTGTTAATGTTTTCCAGGCATCCAAGTAAGGACTTACTTATTTCTGTTGCTTTGGTCTTCCTGGAACCCAAGCTGTTCTTGATTCCCTGTGTAGCCAGGGCCAGCCCTGAGCTCCTTGCTCTCCTGCCTTCTGGGTGATGCTGTTCCAGTGTCCATTTGTGCCTGGAGATAATTGGTCCTTTCTAAGGACATAGATGTTTCCGTTGGTTCATGAAAAGCCTGTGGTCCCCTGGCCCATGCTGCTGGTAGATAAAATAGGTAAATTGAAAAAGGTAGCTGGGTCTGAGCAGAATGCAGTGTCAGATCTCTTGCTTTGGGAGATTCAAATACAGGGAGTGATAAGAGTTCTGTTTCATTATTGGGATGTCAAACAGAGGACCGGTTAGGGAAAAGGACTGTGGGCAGGGCTCTGATGACTGTTCCCATGGGTCACCTGCTTAGGTGTTTCCCTCAGCTGTGCCCCTCCATAATTGGCCTCAGTGACTCCAGACAACATAGTCTCTCAGTTGTTCATCAAACATATCTCCAACACCCACTGAGTGCCCAACACCTGGCTCACACCAATGAATTTGGAGAAGCTCAAAGTCCATCTCTTTCCTATTTACAGCCACTCATAAAGGTGGCCTGTAACTTGCTAACACTGGGAGAGTATGGAGAGTCTGGAGCCACAGTGGCCTGGCACCTGGCTCTTACGAAGCTAACTGTGCTGTTCGCATCCCTCTCTCCACTCCAGGCTGACTGTGGTCATAGGAAAGTTCTTTGCATTTGCAAATGACATCATTTTTTTCCCCTTAAAAAAAGAATCTATGAAGGTTTCCAATTCTAAAATTCTGTGATTGTATGATTTTAAATTAATTTAGGAAAGTAGGCAGACAGTTTTGAATGTGTTTCCATGGACACTGTGGATGTTGTGTTGAGGTGTCTGCTTAGTCACATTGGTTGCCATCTGTCATCAACGAATTGCTGGATTTTGGTCTGAGGGCATCTGAAGGCACTGACAGGAATCTGCTGTCCTAATATTCGGCTGAAATGTTAAGATGTTCTAGCAGCTTTGCATAACCATCAGACAGTGTTAAGCTTGCCAGGCAACTTATAGTGTGTGTGTGTGTGTGTGTGTGTGTGTGTGTGTAACTATATATACATGTATGTATGTATGTGTGTATGCATATATATATAGTCACAAATAAGTTTTTACTTAGAATAGTTAGAAAATATTTTTAGTGTAGGTCTATCCAATGTGATCTGCTTTAGAATATACTTATACTAAAAACATTATGTACTGTTAATACATTCATTATTCAAATTAGCTGGAGATTTTGTATCTGTGTGCTCGTGAGTGCCGAATTTGATGACCCTAGGCAACATCAATTTATAATCTGTGACCTTGTGTATGTATTGGTATAAATAACAATATTATACAATAGAGTTTATCACATAATAAAAAACTTTTTAGTTAATTCTAGTGTATTCCCTCATTCTAAACCCCTACTCAGACACGAGGAGTTGCTAATAGTAATTCAAACATGATATATCTCATTATTCATAGGAATTTAATGTTTCTTTTTCTCTCACTGCTAATAAAGTGAGACTCCTTTCATTAAAATGACCATAAATTGTTGTATATCTTAATTATCAGTCAGTTATGTTTTAGAAAAGCAGATATTTAAAAATAATAATTGGTGAAGTTTGAGTTTATAAAGTAATTTAGGAATGCTTCTTGGCTTTGTTTTTTTCTCTGATAAAATGGTTCTGGAATTTATAGGGGTCAGGACCTGTTAACTGACTACATACACACCAGCATCTCTTCCCCAAGCACTGTTCATTTTTGATTCTCATTAGCCTTGGAATATTTATAACTATGCCCATTCATCATTTCCTCTTTTAGGATCTGGTGCCTGTGTGAGGAGGAAGGAAAAATACAGCCCCGTGTCTTTGCAAAATTTATGGGCTTCAGGTGATTTAGGGCCTACATCTCACACAGAAAACACAAGAATCTTGCCAAATCTTTGAGGTCATTAGGAATCCCCCATTTTTACTTTTGCTACTTTTAATGATGGGAGCAAGACTCTCAAGTACAGATTTGATGGTTTCATGACCATAGTTGATCGTAGTTGACGTCAGTGCTGTCTAAGGCAGACCACAAACTGTGTGCTTTTATCCCGTCAAGTCTGAAGGGTGAAGAACCGCAGGTAGCATCTATTTCTTCTTGACCTCTACTGGTGTCACAGGTCTGATGGTTCTTCCTCTGGTGCCAGGGTTAGAGTGTAGACTGTATGCATGATGGTCACTCATGGCCTTGATTCGTGCACTGTGTAAACATCTAATGAACACTTCCCAGTGGCAGACACTGGTCTCTGGGTTGGGAGAACAGCTGAGAACAACACAGAAGGTCCTTGGTTTCATGGGACACCTGTCCTAAGAGTGAATGGCAGCCATAACCCAGAAAAGAACTGTTTTCATACAAATATCTGAGGGACTGGTAAGTGCTCTAAAGTCAACAATCTAGGGTAGTAAGATTGTCTGGCCTGGTTGCAGGGGAATATGCTTTAGAAGGGCCCTCTACGTCAGTTTTGTATAGAGACCTGAAGGGTAATGAAAGCCAGCTTTGGAAAGCTGGAGCCTCTTTTGCCCACTGTGGAAAAGAGGACACTAGATGCAGCTGTGGCGATGGGATCCACTTGACTTTGTTTGTTTGTTTTTGTTCAGAAGTCCAAGATGTTTGAATCTCACAATGGAAGGGATTCCAATACCCCCACCTCCCACCCCCCACCCCTGTCCCTTTATACACAACCACACTCATGTAGTTCTACAGTTGTTCATTTCAGGGCACAAACATTGTCCTGTAAGCACAAAAGGAGGTATGGTATTTTAATCACGTTTACCCTAAAGGGAACACAGAAAACTCACCTGAAATATGAAATCAAGGCTGTTGTTCCAGTAATTTAAACAACAGGAATAAATAAGGAAGTCTTTTTCTGACATGAGGTTTCTCTCACACCTTCCCTTGGCTCGCTTTGCCTCTTGTCTAGGTTTGGTTCCTCTATTACTTGAAAATCTTTTCTCCTGGTGTCACAGCCATACTGTAAAGACATCGAACAGCTGCGGGTGAAGGTGGACAGGAGACACAGAGTCGTCAGGTGTCCTGTGTGCTTGCTATGTGGAATCAGTAGGAACTTACATGTAATCCACTGCACTAACACCATTTTATGAACTTTCCCCAGTGATCAAAAAGAAGAAGGGTTAGAGGGTTTAACGAGTCCAAGTACTTGCCACCTAGCCCAACGAGCTGTGTTTGGATCCCTGGAACCCACATGGTGGAAGGAGAGATCTATCTACCTCCCTCAAGAACTACCTCCCTCCTTCCCTCTGGTTATGTGTACACACACATACCATAGATAAATGACTATATTTTTAAAATTAAACTCAAATAAAAAGAAGAGGTCAGAGTCCACATTCTTAGAAGTGTTTTGGAGCTGACTTGTTCCTGCTGGTCATGTGACATAGGACTGCGTTCATTTCCACACTGTACTGCCTGGCACTCAGTGGTGCCACCCCCAGAAGACAGTTTTCTCTTCCAGTTGTGTTAGAAGCTCAAGAGCTGAAAGTGGCCCTCAGAGCTTCTGTTATGAGCTGGGGAAACCCTTACCTTTCTCTTTGGATGATATGGTCCTGGAAGGGCAGACGGGTCCCTCTGGGTGTGTGATCCTTCTGCTCCCCAGTGTGACCCTTCCAGCTTCGACCTCACAGCGCGTGGAGAAAGACCGTCAGTGGGTGATGTGTCAGCACGCCTCTTGGTGGGCCTCTGGCTGGAAACTCTGCAGATGAGACATACCCCTTTATTAGACTGTGCACCCTGTGGGGATAGGGACTGTGTTTTGTCTGTTCTTGCATACCGGTGTGCTATAAAAGAAAACACATACAGCAATCAACTTAGGAAGAGAGATATTTTGGCTCAAAGTCTGGGTGATTTCGGTCCGTGTTTGATGATCCCTGTGCTCTGAGATTTGAGGTAAGTAGTACTAAATGGCAAGGGCGTATGGGAAATGAGGCTCACTCACCTCATGACTCGTGTGAGAGACAGAGAGAGGAAGGAGCTGTGATCCCAAAATCCTTCTCAAGGCATACCCTAAATATCTTAAAATCTTCCCCTAGGCCCTACCTCCTAAAGTACCCACCACCTCTCTATAGTGCCAAGCTGGGTTTAATCCTTGAACTTGTAGGTGTTTGGGAGGCATTCCAGACCTATACTATAGTACCTTGGACCCTTGCAAAGTTTTCTGCAACTGGAAGAGAGCCACAAAAATATGGTCGCCTTAAACGCAACAAGGATCTCATCACTGGCAAAAAAAAACAAAAGGGAAGGAGGGGTAAACAGACACTATGTCATTGGGTTGTAATCATAACACATCTTTAAGAATGTTGCCTTTCTGACTCTGGCGTGTTTGTTCACATCAGTTTGGTTCGAACCTGGTCCTGAGCCTGGTTGGCTGGTCCTGAGCAGCGTTGTGGTGGTGCTGTCAGAGAAGATGGAACCCATGGGAAACAGGGCCCCGCTTCCGGATATAGGTCATTAGAGGCAGGCTGTCAGCTCTAGAGCAGTCTCACTTCTAGGCCTGTTCACGGCTTTCTGGTCCGTTAACACTGTTTCACGCCTCCGTTGCTACGGACTGACCTGTTCCTGCTGCCTTGCCTTCCCCATCACAACAAACTCCTTCTTCCCTTCAGTTGTTCCCACCAGATAGTGTCAGAGCAGAGGGAAAAATAGCCAGTATAAACAGGCTTACCTCGTCGCTGGAGTCCCTGGTTTATATCTAGGCAAATGAGGATGCTAGGGTTGCGTGTGATGGGGCTGGACCTTTCTCCAGAGCTGCCCTGGCTCTAAAGCATTGGTTCACTTAATTCTCTTTCTCTTCTTTCCCTCCCTCCTCCTCCCTCCCTCCCTTCCTTCCTTAACACTTTGCTATATGTAGTATACGCAGGAAGCCAGGATTACTCCGTGATTTAGTTTAGCATAGACACTGACTAATGAGATTTGTAGAATACTTGAGACGAACCCAACAGTTTGTGAAACACCTGAGAGAGGTCATTCAGCGTTTGTAACGGGACATCATCTTATATGTTAAGAGTCACAGGATAGTTAAGGTTATGGTGCAAAGAAAAGTGGCATTGAAATTGAAGCTAATGATTCCTTAAGGGTGTTTCTTTTTTGTGGTTGGTTTAGAAATAAATTAAGAGTTCACTCGTTTGGTAGTTAATTGATTTCTCCAGATACCATGACTTGAGGGGTCATATTAGATATGTTTCCTGGTTCTGCTCTCCCAGTTCTGATGGGGCTGAGTCTCATGAGGGTGGTGGCCACTAAAATGGATTTTAGAATGATTTTTTTGGGGGGGTAGAGTAATAGGAAGTAATTTCTAATTTCTCCATAGTAGATATTGATATCTTTGGGAAACTTGCTCGAAGGTCGAAAGCATCAGAAAACAACCATTTACTTTTTTGTTTGTTTAATTAAACAGTTTTGTCTACATATTTGCCTTAAGGAAAATCAGAGATTTTCCAAGTTTCTTGAAAGAAATTTAGTAAGAAGCTAAACTTTTAGCCTGTTGTTAGTGGCATATTCCTTTAATCTCAGCATTCGGTTGGCAGAAGCAGGTGAATTTCTGTGAGTTCCAGGCCAACCTGGTCTATGGAGTGAGTTCTAGGACAGCCAGAGATACAACAGAGAAACCCTCTGTCTCAGGGAGAGATAGTAGTGGATTAAACTTGCTTCCATATAACAAGGCAGTAGGTTTGGAGAAGTATTGCCATTACTTGCAAGGCTACAATGTGAAAACTGCAAGTGTGTGTGTGAGTGTGAGTGTGTGTGTGTGTGTGTGTGTGTGTGTGTGTGTGTATGTAGACAGGATGAGGTGGAGGATGGGGATTGTTGTGAACTGTGTGAAGTGTGTGTCACGTAAAGGTATCCTTAAGTTATGCATTCAGCAATTATGGTAAACATTACTAGAAACTGTCTGAGACTGAAACATTTCACCCTCCAGGGAAGTGCCTTAAATGAGGAAGGTAAACAACTCAAAATAGCTCCAGGAAGTTCCTGAAACTGAGCAGATTCATTTGGCCCTTCCCTGCCCGAGTAAGCAATAAAAGTTGCAAGGAAGACTCAGACAAGTTAAACAGAAAAGAAGACTCTCAGATAAGCCAATCAGTGAAAGAAGACTCTCAGACCAGACCAGCTGCCTGGGAGAAGCAGAAACCAGACCAGCTAGCTGACTGTCAGAGAAGTTTAGACCAGGCACTTGGAAAGGACATTCTCCAACCTGTTGAGCTGCCTGCAGGCTGTGCATTGTGCTCCATGTCTACCAACTTTGTGAGCTATCACCCATGCTGGAATGAGCTTTGGTGATTCACTGTCTTTGAGTCATTTCTGCTCTGTAGATAAGCCCTAACCCATATTCCTGTAAGTAGTCCCAGTAAAACTCACCGGTACTTTGGTGGTATCCATACTTTGGTCTGTGGTGAGATCTCTTTCTGGGGTGAGTGGATGTGTGTGTTGTGTCTCCTCAGGAAAAGTTTTGTCACATAACAGAAACATAGTTTTCTTTGTTCATTGAAAGAGACCTGGCCAGCCAGATTCCAGGTTCTCTCAAAAGGTGGAATCCTGGAGAGGCTTTGCATTTCCATTTGAATATCCATGTCAAAGACTGGGAGAGGTGTCTTCTCATGTTTGAACCTAAAGGGTCCTGTCTTGTGCTGTCTGTTGAGCTCAGCCTCCTCAGTGGCTGAAGTTGTACTGGTTTCCTTTGGAGTGGTGTGGAGGGGAGTGGTATCTTCTGAACAGACAAGTCTTGTGCAAGAAGTCTTCCTCTTTCAGTTAGTGGAAATTTCCATCACAGACTAGATAGACACTTCACTTTCAGTTCAGTTCCCTCTTAATTTTTGTGATGGAGTTATTTTTAGTGAGTTACAGTGTTTCTCCTATTTCCCGTTTGACTAGGCTGTATCTGTTCCTTCTCTTCCACCGTTCATTCATTCCCACAGCCCTTTCTTAAACCTTTCCTGTATTGAGAGATACTTTGTAATTTTTGTGTTTCTTTTTAGGAAGATGTGGGGAAGGGAATCTGTTTTGTTTGGAAATCAGATATCAATCAGATATCAATCAGATATCAGATTTGCCCAAACTTTAGGTGCTGGTTTCCAGCTTAGACTTTCATTTAGTATAACACAATTAGAATTTATTCTCTGGGCTGGTTTTTTTTTTTTTTTTGTTCTCTTCTATTCTCAGTGAATCTAAAAGGAGTTTCCTACTTTTAGGTCCAATTCCAAATGAGAAGGCAGTAGTACTGCCATGATTATAACAGCGCCGAGTGATCATGTGCACCGAAGCAAAGCACACACACTTCCTTAGATCCTATCTGGGAGATAGGCTGTCTGTTCCCTATTTTATCAATGATTAGGCAAGGGTAGCAGTTTTAACCATTGTGGAATAAATACATACTTCTGAGCTTCTTGGAAACTTATTAGTGTATTTAAAGCTGCTGTGAACCCCAAGTTTATCTAAAAACTGTCGTTATTGTAGAAGCTTGTCCAGGAATTGGACAGTAATTAAATTGTTAGTCCATTTTTGCAATGTTTCACGTCTAGCAGGTATGGATGTTGACAGAGTGTGATGTTCGCTGGTAATCTGGAAGACAGCAGTGACTGTCACAGCCCAGCCTTTGGATTCTATTCAGCTAAGGTGTGATCAGTAAATAGAAGAGGCTGATAACGAAATGCACCTTGGACTCTGGGGTCACAGAGCAACTGATTCATGTCCTAACTTTCCCCCTGCTCCTTGTAGAGGGATAGCCCTGTGTGAAAACTAAGGTCTACATTCCCCACACAGCGCTGTTCCTCTACAACTCTTAGATGAACTTGCAAGTTACTTAGCTCCTCTAACTTTAAGATATCACCTAAAAAGTGGCAACAGTAGGCCCTCAGGTAGCAGCAGTTCGACTAAGTGGAAAAATATTTGTGAATTGCTTAGAGCTGGATATATTCTACATGAGGCATTAAAATGGCAGCTGCTCGTAACAATTGATAAATCATAGACTGTCAGGTGAGGCCACACAATGCAAGTTCTGAGTCTTTTAGCGGTGGGACCTCCATGGAATCCCCTTCTGTCTTTGAATTTCTTGATTTGTACGACAGAGATGTTTAGAAGAGGATTATAGTAAACCTTATGAGAACTGTCACATCTGAAAATATAGAGCATTAACGGATCTCCACAAGTGCAGCGACCCACGCCTTTGGCTGGCAGGCTCCTGGGACAGGGCTGCTCTAGGCACCGAGGACTACTTAGGGACTTTACTTACAGTGACCATTAGTTCCTCTATGGCATTTATCAGTTTGGCTCCAATCCCATGTTTCCAGTGATTGACGTATCCTTTCTGGGCCAAGACTTGGATTAGATCTCTCAATACTCTGAGGGTCTGAACTCATTTGATGGCTTAGATTAAAGTCTTTAATTCTTCTAGAGTTGATATTCTTTTGGCAAATCTTTTTCTTTTCTGTTTTAAGTTAGGATGCAAAGTAATTTGTTTCATTATGGTACTTTAATATGTGTATACCATTATATGTTGTTTGTACCCTCCTCCCCACTGCCCTCCCCATCCCCTCTTGCTGGTCCCCTTCCTCCTACCAAATAGCACCCCTCCTTCTGTTTTCACGTCATGTATTACATGATCTTTATCTCCATCTTCTTGGATGTATTCTGTGATGAAAACAGTTTCTGTGTATGAACAAAGGAAGCTCTAAATAAAAGGATAAGGCATTTGGTGTGCCAGTTTATATTATTACCATGTGAGTTGGATATTTCCAGGTGTGATTGTTGGGGCTGAGTCAGAATTTTCTATGAAGGCCAGCAGTGTTTTAAATAATTAACCATCACGTAGCATTTTAACTTAAAAGAATTTGCTTCATTCCTCCCCTCCCCCGGTCCAATTTTGTAGGAAGTGTTATAATTCGAAGTCAGTAATAGCAGTTGTATGTCTGGGCTTTGAATGTGAAGGAAAGGTGAGCCACACCAAGTGGAGAATGGCTATGTGCCTTTTCCTGGAGATCCCCTGTTCTCGGCACTTCCCTAAGGCTCAGGGAAGTGCAAAGTCCCTTAATCATTTACTTAGCATATCTATTCTTACTGCGATCTGCTTTATTTCTGCAGGCTGCTCTTGTGCCCTGCATGCACAGCTCTGGGTGAGACTATGATGCGTAAGATAGGATCTGCTTCCGTAGCTGTCTCACTGGTTGGGAACTGGGGACGACGAGAACGGCTCTGATGTGTATCGCTATCTGGCTTTACAATCAGAAGTTTTGTTCACCACTGGGTCCTGCATTTTATATTCCTCCGGATAAACGTCTATTATAAACATCATGTCAACTTGCCTGTCTTCTCTCACAGAAGGCTCCACCCCCTGTGGCAATCTTCTCGAGCACAAGCTTGGTGTCAGAGCCCACAAGCTAAATTTCCTTTGAAAATACTGTTCCCGTGAAAGCTGTATTATGTCCACTTCTACTTTGGCTTCTTATTCAGAGCCCAGGGTCTCACTCTGTGGTCTAGATTGGCCTAAACCTCAGCATCTCCCTGCCTCAGTCTCCCAAGTGCCGAGATATTACAGGCTTATGCCACCACACAGTGCTACTTGAAACACTGGAAGAATTCACTTTAAGTTCTTCTCCTGTAATTAGACTGCTGATTTATTTCGTTGGGTGCTTTCTTCCCAAAGCTGTCCCGAGCATCCCTAGAGGTACAGGAGTGAAGTCTCTAGGACTTCATTACTCCATCAGTTCCATTTGTCTTGCTGGCCTTTGCAGAGCAGCTGAAGAGATGGCAGTACGACGGGAGGTTCCTGCTGACGTGGCGGCTGAAACAAATCACCGGTCAAGATAGCTGAGCACAGTCTGAAAGGCAGGGAGGCCATTGTATGGGGAGCCTGACTTGTCCTGTCTGGGCGGGAAGTGCAATGTCCTGTCCTCGGTGCAGGCTGCACAAGGGCAGCATTTCCCACAGTGACTGGAAACACAGTGTGGCTTTCTAGAATAAGCAGATATTAAAGTGCTCTCAATGGGAGCATTCTTGTTTGCAGTGTGCAGACTCCTAAAAAGTCTTTCACCTGCCGGTGTTAGCGCGTATCCCAGGGATCTTCCTTCCTGTGAAGCCGGTTTCCCAGGCTTAGCCAAAGGAAGATCTTTGCTCTTTTCTCTGCCATCTCATCTCCAGGGTTATACTAATCATCGTCCCAGCCCCTTATTCTCTTCAGCATCATTCCTAAGCGCAGTGGGCTCCAGAACACCGGCTTACCAGCTGGGAGACTTGGCGGGGAGTAACATAACATTCCGTCCAGTCCTTTTTAATGTAAAAACGAACATGTGATATCTAGCTTTCCTGTGCAGGTTCCATGATTGTTAGGAGGAGAATGAATGAAATGCTTCAAGCTGTCACTCAGGGACCATTAGATGCTCCCAAAGAGGGGGTCAGCAAGGTGTGGAGGCAGACGGGGAGGGTAAAAAGAAGAGTCGCCAAGCTAAGGAAAAGCTATTGTAATTGTTGCGTCTCAGCATGGGAACACCAAGAATGATTCAGCACGTTCAGGGGTTACGTGGAGTGTGATTTATGCTAAATAGACAGGATGCAGAAGAGAAAATAGCAAGATATGGTGGTTTACTATTTTCATGAGGTATAGGAAAAAAAAAAACACCTTCCAGCAGAGGGTAATATTTGAACTGGGCCTTTCAGATGACAAACTTCATTAAAAAGCTGATAGGTTGCCAATATTTTTTGTTCTCCATAGTGGATTGTCTGTCTCTAGTCTCTGCTTGCTCACTAGCTGCCTGCTGACTTAGCATTCATCCCAACAAAAGTCACTTTAGAGGTGTGCTTACAGATGCATTGAAAGTAGGGTTGTTCTCAAATGTCAGTTTCTGGTTAGGCACTTTTATAATGAAAAGTCTGTTTGCTTTTCTGGGTCCCTTTTACCCCAGACTACTGCTCTCTGAATCTTGTCTTGTTTTAGACATGGAGTTTATTTCTAATGACAAGGTAATTATAGTACATGGGGACACTTGATGCTTTGGAACATGTTTGATATGAATGTTGAAGAAGCATTTATTCTCTAGGGTATATGAGTTGGGTTTTCAAAAGAAGGGACAGTTGATGTATTGAGTGTGTCCCTAGGAAAAAAAAGTGTCACACGGGGCTTTATAGTGAGAGTTATAATGTCATTTGCAACCTTGAGTCAGTGTTATTTTATGTTAATAGTCACATCAATGCCATGTCACTGGCTAAATATTTTTCTTGCAAGATAAAAAAAAAAAGTGATTGTATGGTCTCTGTTTACAAGATAAAAATAGTTATCCCTTGAGTTGACACGGTAGAGAATTTTCTATGAGTTTTCTTGGAAGAAAGCACATAAATTTCTAATTTTGACAGTTTTAATGTCAGATATTTTAAAATCCAGGACATGTTTGAAACTTCCTATTGAAGTAAACACAAAAATAAAAAGACTGTTTTTGTTGCTGGTGTGTGTGTGTGTGTGTGTGTGTGTGTGTGTTGGTGAGTGTGGCACAGAGCACGTCTGGAGGTAGGAGTACAACTGTGAGTGTCACGTCTTGCTTTTTAACTTTTCAATAGGGTTCACTGTGGTCCAGTGCTGCCTACCTAGGTTCCCGGGGGCCCCAAGAGTTACCCGACTGTCCTGTGTCCATCTCTGCCGTGGCCCAGGAGCACAGGGGTTACTGATTCCTGAGCTGCCGCACCCAGCTTTTGTGTGAATCCGTGGTTAGAACTCAGGTCTTCACACTGGACTTGCAAGCATTTTACCCACCGAGCCAACTCCCCAGCTCTGCAGCCTTCCTGGTGTCTTTAGGATTGCTCTGCTGGGCCCTTGCTTCCGCACTGCTGTGGAGGGGGTGGGGCTTGTGAAAGGGCTGGGAGCTTGGTGCTTTTTGGGTATAGTATGCAGAGCTTTTTGTTTTTCTGATTCTCTCTTGACCCTCATACTTTTTATTGCCACTCTTTCTCGTGGTTGTCTTCCTTCCTTCCTTCCTTCCTTCCTTCCTTCCTTCCTTCCTTCCTTCCTTCCTTCCTTCCTATTTCTTTATTTCTTTATTTTACTGGCTTTTTTCCCCTATGAGAGATAAGTAAGACATGTCAGCTTCATCTGTGTGTGTGTAACACACACACACACACACACACACACACACACACACACACATCCATGTGGAGGCCACAGGTCAGTCTCATGTGTCATTCCTTAGGAGCCATCTACTTTATTTTTTGAGGTGGGATTTGCCATTTCTTAGAGCTTGCCAATTCAGCTAGACAGACAGGCCAGCGAGCCTTAGGGCTCCTCCTGTCTCCACCTTTCCAGCCCTGGAATTACAAGTTTGCGCTGCCACACCCAGTCCTGCCTGCCTGCCTCCCTCCCTCCCTCCCCCCCCCCTCCCCCTCTCTCTCTCTTTCTCTCTCTCTCTCTCTCTCTCTCTCTCTCTCTCTCTCTCTCTATATATATATATATATATATATATATATATATATATATATCTCCCTAGCTCTAGCTCTAGCTTTTCCTTCTCTTCCTCTTCCTCCTTCCTTTTCTTATCCTTTTTAATTAACTTGGAATCTTTAGATCAACCTGAGATCTTCGTTTCTACATGACAGACACTTTTCTGATTAAACTGTCTCTCTGGTCCACTCCAACTTTCTTAAAAACAAAACAAAACAAAACAAAAACCTCCTTTTATGTATCTGTGTAGACCTCAACAGTCTTTACAAATCATATTTGCCACAGTACTGAACTCGAATCCGTTCAGATGTCTACCACCAAGTGCCAGTGTAAGCAATATGAAGGAACCGGGTGGGCGTGACAGAGAATACGTTACAGTTGTAATCAACAAAACATCAGCACTTAACAGGTCAGATGACCAAGAACAGAACAAGCACACATGCAGAGGGACCTATAGCTTGGAGGAGACCAAGGGGGCCTGACAGCCAGTTACGAAGGATGGACCTTGTTGGATCCAGATTTCAACAAAAGGAAAAAAATACAGGGGGTTTAGTGTTAAACACTAGATTGATTTTTAATGGTTTTCAGAACTTTCAGGATCTGATAATGATATAGTTAGGCTTGCTTTTTTTTTTTTTTTAAGTGATCCTTTTAGAGACAGATCCTAATATTTAGGAATGAGATCAAGGGGGCTAGGGTTAGACAGGGGCCCAAGGAGCTGTGTTTTATTCTTCTCTACACTTTGAATATATATATTTTTTTAAGTTTCCAGAAGTGAAGCTAAAAAAAAGAGCAAGAAATCAAACTTGAAATGCATTCCTGTTTCTCTGCTCTTCCCAGGATGCTCCGTGTGTTTCTAGAAAGGGCGGTCTTCAGTCAGAGCTGAGGCTTAATTCTTTTGTTATTTACACAGCATTTTCTTCTGTGGACTATTTTCTAAAAGAGATTTATTTTTCCTTTACGAATATGAGTTCTGCCTGCATGTATGCCTGCGCACCACATGCGTGCCTGGCGCCTGTGGAGATCAGAAAGTACATTGACTCTTCGGGAACTCGACTTGGAAACAGTTGTGAGCAGCCATGTGGGTGCTGGGTCTTGTAAAAGTGCAGGCAGCAAGTGCTCTTTACCAGTGAGCCGTCTCTCCAGCCTGGTACCCGTATCTTAACTGCTGTTTTCTTCTGTTCTTGCTTTATTTTAGAATTCTTAATCAGTTCGTAGATGAACTTCAAAAATAATTAATTCCTCTGGGGTGTAGTGTTTGTATATGCAAATGTGTAATTTTTTTTTTTTTTTTTTAAGAAGTCAGGCTTTTGAATTTTTTCTTAGTTCAGGAGCGCATGATTTCAGGACACTGGGCTGCCTTGCATCATCGTGGGTTGTTATGCTCCCCTTACACTGCATGTTTGAGTCTTCATCTCTGCTCTCTGGCCTGCAGGTCTGTCCTTTGCATCAGCCCTGGGCATCTGGTCCACGCCTTCTCCTCCTTATCTGCGTTAACCCCTCAGAGACTGTATTCGGGTGATTTCTGCTCAGGCCACACGCCTCTGAATGAGCCCAGATCTTCCTTCCTTCCTTCCCTTAACATTTCTGAGTCTGCTGTGCCCTCTTATTCCATAGTTTGTCCTAGGTCAGACCCTCACCACCCTGCCTTGCTTATTGGACCTCTGCTATAACTTTTGTACCATTTTCCTTGCTTCTAGCCCGGTGTCTTCTGTTCCTAGGAAAGTGACATTAATCAAATCTGCTTGCTGTACATCTCTACAGACACCAGTGGCTTACAAGGGCTCAGTAAGGCCCTTCATTAACCAGCTCCTGTCTTCATAATCAGTCTCATTTCTGAACGATTTCCTCCCCAGACCTATTTAGAGCATGGTGAGTCAAATCCCCACCTTTCCCTGGCACCGTCCCCTGCCATGTCACCAATGTGGAACGTGTCACCCTCTCCTTCCCATCTCCTTGGAAGGCTCTGCTGGGTCCCTCAGGTGCAGTTTCCCAAGTGCTCCTGCTACCGTTTGCAGACATCACCACCCAGGACGTCGTGTCTTGTAATTGTTGTGTGTTTCCAGGGCTGTGGCTCTCCTGTTGGTCCTTCCCTAGCGTCTTTGAGGATGCCTAACTGTTGCCTGAGAGCTGCTGAGAGCCAGTTGCCCTGAACCTCCAAGGACTTGTTCTTTTTCACTGTGGACCTCACTTCCGGCTCAGCCTGGGAGATGGTGGCAGGGACACGTCTAGGTCCCTTTTCTGTTGGCTTTCACTCTCCCAAGAAAGCAGAGACGTGAAGCCTGCCCTGCAGTGCAAAGAGTATTTAAAGATACTTTTCTTTAGTGACTTGAGTATGTTTCTCCCCTTCTAAGTTCCCCTGCTTTCTCCCAATTTTTTTTTTAGTGACCCCTATAAAATATGGAGGTAAAGCCTTGGTGTGGTATCCTCTTCCTAATCTTTCTGTTTAAATATATCTTTTGAAATCAATAAGGTGATAACATATTATTTTGACTTTGTTATATACTACTTTTAACAATACAATGAGTTTAACTGGATTTATTTTTCATTTTTATTTATTATTATTACTATTATTATTATGATGATGTGTGTGTATGAGTCCACGCATGCCGTGGTGCATATGTAGGTCAGAGGATAACTTCGTAAAGTTAATTCTCTCCTTCTATCTTTATACAGGTTCTAGGGTTCAAACTCAGGTCACCAGACTTAGATGACAGGTCACCAGCTCTAACCGGATCTCTTAATACCCATGAACCACTGAACTCAGTGTTGATAGTAGGCGCATTTTCCCCGGAAAAATAATAATTTAAATCTTCTGAGAAACAGTTCTAGTTCGAAAAAGATTTCCCCGTTATCTCGTCATTATACGTATAACGCCAGTCATAATTAAGATCTCCATGTTTAATATATTTAGAAGCCAAGGATTAGCAACTGTGAGCGTGTGTCTAATTTTGTGATCATGTATCTCTACGTAGCTCCCTTTCAGCGCTTAGCAACCTCCTCACGCCAGGGGGGTTGGTTCAAGAGGCAGGGCGTGCTAGCCCTCAGTACTTCTGAATATGGGGAAGGAATGCTTGGACTAACTCGGATTTTAGAAGTCACAGAAAAGTTCTCTTAACTTGTGTGCACGGTGTGGGTAAAGGAGCATGGAGCCAAGGAAAGGATTTTATGTTGAGATTGCATGTATGGTATGTTGTATCTTGGGGATCCTGAGCCCAGAGGACAGCGTGGTAGAGTCCTGAGTGGGTGCCTGGTACATCTGTGTGTTACCTAACTGGGGTCTTTTACCAAGGCTTTGTTACCCAAGCTCCACGAAGCCCCGCTTCACTGAACTTGCTGGAGTGGGTGAAGTGCAGAGCGTAGAGGTGTGGGCTTTTCCAGAGCCGACCAGGCCCAGGGTCCCTCCAGGCAGGCTTCCAACTGTTCTCCTTTCCTGGACTTAACCTGGTCCCGCTGCAGCTTGCGAGGTGAACAACCAGAGATAAATTGAATAAGGGAACAGTGCAGACGCTAGAATGTGTGGTATCTGCCCAATAGACATTCATTTAAAGGGATGCTAGCAATATCTTCATATAGAGAACAAGAAATCTGTGGGCTCTATGATGTTAAGTGATGGAGAATCAGCACTGTAGGTGCTGATACACACCTGTCTCACAGAGTGCACAGAAGTGCACGTGGGTGCACTTAGACTCCACCCCCACCCTACCCCCCCACAGAGTGGGGGGGGGGGAGACTATAACTAGATTGCCCGTTCTTTTGCTGTAACTTCTTTATACTCTGCTTGATCCACATCAGCATTAAACTTAATGAAATTTGATGTTCATGAAAGGTTTTAGAAAGGTCCGGATGGAACAGAACCTATTTTATTTCTAGTTAATGAGTTATTTTAATCTTTATAACCAGCACACGTGTGGGACGGCTCATGGCTGCCTCTACTTCCAGCCCGTAGGACTGGATATCTTCTCCTGGCCTCTGTGCTCACATGCACAACCCTCTACATAAACACACGTAATTTTAAAAAATCCTAAGAAGTTTATGTTGTTATATCCCTTCTTACATGGTACCGTGTTATGTAAGGGCATTTTTATACAAGTACATATTGTACATTAAGAATAATTTTAAGGTACTTTTAAATTCGGGTTTTGAACATTGATTTTAATCTCAACCTGCCCACTAACATTTGCTTGATGTTTTATGGCTTTGACAGATGAGTGAGTGAGAGAGGGAGAGAGAGAGAGAGAGAGAGAGAGAGAGAGAGAGAGAGAGAGAGAGAGAAGAGAAGAAGTTTCTCTAATGATTTAGGAAGCATGGCAGCCAAAATTGTGTTGGGCCTGCTTGGTGGCACATGTCTGTCATTGAGAGTTCAAAGCCAGCCTCAGCTACACAATGTGATCCTGTCTCAGAAATTGTATTATTATTATTATTTTTTTAAAGTGCATTGTGTAATTTCCTCCCAATGAGTATTTGGCACATCGAAAGCTTCCTTTGCTCCAAGTTCACAGAAAGGGCAGGAGTGAATGCGGGCATTAGAGTACTCAAGCTTCCCGTGTTTATAAACTGAACGAGCAACTGCTTCACTGGCTGATTACATCCTTTGTAAATTGTTTTGATTTTTAGAAGTAAATGTTGATGTTAGTTTGTTGTTGGAGACGAATAAAAGTGCTAATGAGTCCCTCAATGATCTCTTGCTCTCCCTTCAAGGCAAATATTTTGTGACATTGAAATCACAAGTCAAAGCAAAGGCCATATTCTTAACTGAATTTCTCCCTTGGTGAATATGGAATTCTTCTTCAATCTCTAGACGCCTGCCTGTGTGGTTCGGCCCTCTGGAGGAATATTCTCCGTAGGAAACTTGGGATCTTATTATTGACAAGGTAGAAGGTTGGCTGACAGGAGAACCATGGAGGTCTATCAGTGCCACGTCTCCTAGGTAGGGTTTTCTGTTCTGTTTTGAAACGGGATCTCTTGCTGGAGTCCAAGCTGGCATCAAACTCACGGCTATCCGTCTGCCTCAGCTGCCTGAGAACTAACGCACACCAGAGCTGGAGATGCAGTGACCGCCCCCTCCCCCATCGTTAGCGGGGTCGCCATTGGGGATGCACTGGCCTCTTCTCTCATGGCGGGGGCGATGGCCCTGGGTCTGTTTATTGCGAACGACAAGAGTTCAGAGTTGCTCTAGGAATGAGCTCTGAGTTTCTGTTTGTGACAGGGTCATGCCGCATTCACCGCATGCAATATCAGCTTGACCAGAAGCTTGGCCAGGAGAAGAGAGGTGTCTTGGCCAACACGTTCACTGTGTGTGACGTGTACCTCTGCACTGTGTTCCTCTATGATTGATGTCTCAAAGTAAGCTTTGCTTAATCTATTTAATCATAAATACCACAAAAATGTTCTGAGAATGCCTTTATTTACAGTGTTGCACAGAATTGGTGAGATTGTATTCTCCGGGGTAGGAACAAAATCTGTGTTGTGTCTTCCTTGTTTATTCCCTGCCGTGGCTACCTTGGAGCACTGTCTTTCTGTGACCCAGCATAGTTTTACTGGAAATTGCCCTGTTTGATGAGAGATTTTTAAGGCCTTTAAAATTTTTAGTAGCTTTGCCTCCTCTCCATTGTTTGTACCTTAAAAGCTTTCACTGGTCTCTGGAGTGGAGAAGTCACTTAGAAGGAAGCATGAAGCCTTTTGCCTAGTGGACAGATGTCTTCCAGAAGCTATTGATTGCTTTTATTCAGCTGTTTCCCTCTTAAACAGTGAACTGACTCACTGGGAGTCATAGTGTGCTTCTGGAAAGATCTTCCGTTTGGGGAAGCACACCATGAGATATCTCTAAGTGATGAAGAAGCCATCGCTTTGGAGAGAGGGAGCCACAGCTGTGTTCTAGCCATGTGGTCCCTTCTGAACAGAGAACCCCATTCCCTTCTGCAGGCTCCATGCAGAATGAGCTGCAGCTTGCATGCAGTGCCTAGGTACCCTGCAGGTTTGCCTCAGAAACAGCGGCAGTAGAAAGTGCTGCTTCTGACAGCCTGCTTTTGTTTTTCAATTCTTCCTTTCCCATTGATAAAATTGAGTTTGAAATATTGTGTAATATAGAGGGTAGTAACACATTTTAAAATCTAAAACCATCTTGTCTCAGGAAACCAATGCTTCATTTTTTCCAGAAGGAAGAAACTCAGTGTTCCACTGCTCCGTAGCTTCTGTGTGATGAATGGCTGGATTTTAATACTCTCCCTGTGCTAAGTCTCTGTTTCCCTAGTTGCTGCCACCTCATTTTGTTCTAAAGAAATCTCTACTAGAACTGATTTTTTTTTTATGCTTTTGTTTTTTATTTATTTTTAGGTTAGATTATTTTCTGTTACTGTGTTTGGCCTGTTCTTGAAGAAATAGTTGGTTTTCTGTGTGAAACCTCTGAGTTGAGGGGGCATTGAGGGCCAGATATTCTTACCTTTGTCCAATTAAGTTAGAGTTCATCTGAATGAAGCTCCTACCTTTACTTTGCTTAGGATGATCTTTTGAATTATAGTTCAAAAGGTGGGCCCAGGGAGAAGACTGATTACAGCGAGTCTTTGGAGAGATTAATTGAACTTTGTTTCTGAATATAAGAAACAAACATTTTGTGGATGGTAATTTAAGCTGCGTAATGTGAGAACTTACAGATTTGGGGGGAGCATTTACCATACACAAACATACACAGCTAGACATATACTCTCTCTCTCTCTCTCTCTCTCTCTCTCTCACACACACACACACACACACATACACGATGAATTTCATTTCTTTGGGAAAGACAGTTAAGTAAGGAATTTTTTATGTTTGAAACTTAGCCCTTTTAGTTACTGAAACAGAACTGAAGGAAAGAGTTCAAATGTTCTACATTTTTATCTACTTCAGTATGATATAGTTGGGTCAAATAGATACTTCATTTTGTATAGGTAATCTGCTGGCTGGGTGAGTATAAATAGAATCAATAATTACAGTCATGGATTCTTAGGGGTAAGTTTAATGGTGGGTCGAACAGCAGCAGGCAGCATAACCCACTAGCCACAAGCTTATGGAAGAGGCAGGAGCCTTTGACGTACCTGGAAGTGCAGTTTGATTTCTCTAAATTTCTTATAAGACATTGATCCCAAGCAAGTGCAGTCAATACTACATTCTTTGAAGGAAATGGGGAACGTTGCATATTTTCTCTTAGATAAAGAATCCTAAATGAATTATGTCCTTGTTTCAAAACAGTCTAGATTTTGAAAATGGGAATTAAAGTTTAATGAGGTGTGATGTGTCATGGTATCTAATAATAGATCTGTTCTGACATCTGAATTTTGGATTTCTCAAAGTTCTGTTGTTGAAGATGGTAAGGAGATTTGTAGGCTTATCCCCAGCCTTTTGATCTGACGTGTTAAGGACACTGGGCTCACTCCAGGCTTTGGGCAACATTGCCATGGTACTAGGTTAGATAAGAGATGTGGAGCCGATCTTGGGTGATTTTGGGGGTCTTTTAAATTATTTTTCTTTTGTAGGCATTGACCATCAGTAGAGACCGCCTTACTGCTTTATTAATAAGGACCAGATCTGCTCAAGGGGGATAAATACTCCGAGCCCAGCCAGAATTAAGCCCATTTAAGAATTTAACCTCATCAAAATCAAGTTCTCAAACCCTGGCTCTCCCAGAAGATTGGAAGGAGCCTTAGATACCTGATTTGCCTCTTGCTAGGTGAGCTGTCTAGCAGCCGAACTTATAAATAAACCCAATTCCAGCAACACTTCAGTGTGCACATGAGTTTTTTAGCAGTCAGATTCTGAATCCTGGGGTAAGGCCCAGCACCTACATCCCTAAAATAATCCCTCCTGGTCCTGTTGGTCCCCAGATCACAGCTTGAAAAACAGTCTTAGTCTTAGGAAGTGGCTGTGACTTACTCCTCTTGCTCCACAACTGGATACAATGTATCCTTTGGGCAACAATATTTCCCCCTTTGGGGATAGCAATGAATATAATGTAACACATGATTATCTTTCAAGGTAATTGCTAATGTTAGGATTTACTAAATAGGTACTTAAAATTCCTGTCTTAGGTTCTCCTCCTGTTTCCAACATCTACAATACTTACACATACCAGGCCTTGGATGAGTGTAAGTGTCTGCAGAGTGAGATTATGAATGAATGACATGTAACTCTGAGCCTAGGGGTCTTAGGAGATATATCCACTTTTGGTTTTCCTTGTCACATTTTCAGAAGTTGTCTCTGGGCTCAAACACACCAAGAAGCTATACAATTTTGCAAGTATAGATAAGCATGTATGTGCTAGCATCCAGTTCTTGTCTGTTGGAGGGTGTTGGTGTTCACACCTGATCCCCTCTCAAGGCTTGGTGCTTGCACTTACTTTTCAATTAACCAACACAGCTCGTCATAGCCAGTAGGTTGAAGAAGATATGGTTTAATTTTGAGGCACAGAAACCTGATCCTCAGGAGGTTATGCTTTTCTCGTGTTCTTTTATGATACTCCTGGCTCCCTTCTTTAGGAGCAAGTGTGGTAGTCCGTACTCAAGATTTGAAAATCTTCATGATGAAATTTTCCAGGCTCCAAACTGAAGCCCCATTTTCTCTGTACAGTCTTCTCTGACTCTATCCAGACGTGCCTTGTAGCTTTGTCTTTGGTACTTGGTTTTCTGTTAATTCAGTCACTTGCCTTACTGTATCGCAGGGCTTTTTATTTTAATTAGGGTTTTTATTGTATGTTTAAAATATATAACATGATGTTTTGGTATATGGATGCCTAATGAAACATTCAAACAAAGTAACTCATCTGGGATACCTTCTCACCAACTTACCTTCTAGAGGGTGTGTGTATGTATGTGTGTTTGTGTGTATGTGCACATACGCGTTGTGCGTATTTATGTGTATGTGGATGGGGGCAACAGCACCTGAACTCTACCCTCAGCAACTTCCCAGAGTAAAATACAGTGCGATTCCTTATCCTCCATAACTGCAGCCCTGCGCGCTTTGAGTTACTTCTCCTTAAACCCCCATACCTCTGTTTTGGCAGTCACGATTTTAGTCCCTGTTTCTGTGTATTTAGCTTTATTTTAAACAAGCATCCCACTACATTTAAAAGAGGTGAGGTCATTTGTCTTTGTGTGCTTAGCTGATTTCACTTAGTTTGATGTCACCCAGATTAATGCATAGTTTTACAAATGTGGGATCTTTCTTTTATCAGACTGAATACTACTTCATTTAATAGTACGTCATTCATCCGTTCACAGACACTGGAGTTTTTTTCTGGAATATAGCTCCAGCGGATAGCGCGACAGAAAACATGAGAGGACGGGTATCTGTGTGAAGTGCTTGTTCCACTGACTTTGAGCACACACCGAGAAGGGAGATTGCTAGGTCATATGGTAGTTTCTAGATTTTTTTTTTTTGAGAACTATCATACTGTTTTTAAAAATAGCTGTACAAAGTCACATTCCCACCAACAATGCTCAGAGGTTCCAATTTCTCTACTCTCTTGCCAACACGTGTTGCTTGGTATGTCTTTAAAATGGCCATCCTAGCTGGGAGGCGGTGGTGGCACACGCCTTTAATCCCAGCACTCGGGAGGCAGAGGCAGGTGGATCCCTGTGAGTTTGAGGCCAGCCTGGTCTACAGAGTGAGTTCCAGGACAGCCAGAGTTACAGCAGAGAAACCCTGTCTCAATAATAAAATAAAATAAAATAAAATAAAATAAAATAAAATAAAATAAAATAAAATAAAATAACCATCCTAGCCGATACGCTGTGTATCCCACCGTGATTGCCATGCGCACTGCCCAGTGACTGGGGATGCCAGCACCTTCTCATGTATTTGTTTGTGCTCTAGAAATAAGTCTGTTTAGGTCCTTTGTTCATTTAAAAATCATATTATTTGGTTCTTTTTTTTGCCAATTTGTTTTCTTTGATATTTTTATTCATGCGGATAATGAATCTTAGTCCATTTTAGCCCGCCTTACCCTGTCTCATCTCCGCTCTTTCTTCCACTGTGGCCTTTCTTCCCAACAAGCCTGCCTCCTGCCTTCATGGCCTTCTCATGCCTGCGAACCACTGACTCTAGCTATGGTTGCTGGTGTAAGTGTGGGTAGGAGCTTGTTTACTGGAGCCTGGTCAGTTTATCAGCGGCTACACCACTGGAGAGAGCGGATCTCCTTCCGTCAGCCATTAACGTTACATTAACTTTACATTTCTCTTCTCCCATGGTGAAATGCTGGCAGGCCCAGCGTTGTGCAAGTCTTGTGCAGGTAACCACAGCTGCAGGCAAGTCATGGGTGCACCAGCAATGTCATATCTAAAAGATGCTGCTTAATAGCACCCTTCCCAAACCTCTGGCTGTTACATTCTCTCTACCTCATCGTCTGCAGTGTTCCTGGAGTCTTGTGGAGAAGGTGAGATGTCCTGTAGGCCCGAGCACTTCCTAGGTCTTATTCTCCGCACTTTATCAGTTCTGAGTCCCTATTGATCAGTCTCCACTGCCAAGAGTAGTTTCTCTGATGAAGGCTGAGAGCTTCACTAATCTATGGATATAAAGATAAGTATTTCAAAGCCAGTTTGCAATGCAGTTTCTCATCACCCACTTTTTGCTCTCTGAAAATTGTTCCATTGAAGTTGTGTGTGTGTGTGTGAGTGTGTGTGTGTGTGTGTGTGTGTGTGTGTGTGTTTCTTTGTATAAGTCCAGATATGGCTTGTATTACTCTAGTCCAACAAAGAATGCCGACTAAGGAAAAACTAAGGAGCAAAAGACCAAGCCCAGACAGAAACTCGTCTGGGACAGCTTTCTTTAGAGGATGCCAAAGGATTGTTGGGATCAACTTTCCCATGAAGCATGATAACATCTCCTTTTGTATTTTAAGAGTTGTAAACAAAGTCTTTACAAGACAGTTGTTGCCTTGTGTGCAGTAATCAACACAGATCTTAGAGTATTCTAGAAATCCTTACTTGAAGGAAGGAAGGTATCCAGGATGTAGGATGACTAGGATTACATCTGTCATCTTCAAAGATAAACTGGTGTGCTCAAGACACTGGATAATGGCGAATAGCAGTTGACCTGCCTTCTAGGGGATATGCTCTGTAGTACGTAGACTAACGTAGACAGACAGCACGGACCTGCTGAGACAGACAAGCAAATGCTGTGAAAATCCAAAGGGACAAGGCCTGGGTCCTGGCTGAAGGGAGTTCATGCTAATTAATTGGGTAGAAACATTCCATCCCTCCCTTTCTTTTCTTTTCTTCTATCTATCTATCTGTCTATATCTATCTATCTATCTATCTATCTATCTATCTATCTATCTATCGTCTACCTACCTACCTACCTATGAATGACAGGGTTTCAGTATGTAGCCTTGGCTGGCCTGAGGCTTACAAGGTAGATCAGAGATTCTTCTGCCTCGGTCTCTGCCTCTGCCTCTCGGCCTCTTGGCTTCGGCACCTTTCTGCCTCTCTCTCAGCCTCTCTCTCTCTCCCTCTCTCTCTGTCTCTGTCTCTCTCTGCATCTCTGTCTCTCTGCTTCTGCTAAGTGCAGGGTTTAAGGGTATATAGCACTATGCCCAGCCTGAAATACTTTTTAAGCATCGATTCTGTTTCTCTCTACTTCTTAAGCAGACTCAGTAGGCTGCAGGCAGTCGGACGTCTGTGATCATCACAGACCATTCACATCGTCACGGTATCCTGGTTAGTTTTTCTCAGCTTGACACACGTTAGGGTCATTTGGGAAGAGGAACTCTCAACTGAGAAAACGCCTCCACAAGACTAGCCTATAGGCAAGTCTGTTAAGCACTTCCTTGATCAGTGACTGATGTGGGCGGGCCCAGCCCACTGTGGGTGGTGCCAATACTGGGCAGGTGTCCTGAGTTGTATAAGGAAGTAGGCTGAGCAAGCCATGAGGAGCAGGCCTGTAAGCAGCAGCATCCTTCCATGGCTTCGACCTCAGCTCCTGCCTTGAGTCCCTGCCCTCACCTCCCTCAGCGGTGGACTGTCACCTGGAAACATAAGATGAAATAGATCTTTACCTTCTCAAGTTGCTTTTGGTCATGGTGTTTCATCACAGCAATAGAAAAGCAACTAAGACACAAGGGCTTTGCAGCTCTGCAAAGAATGCTCCTGCTCCTGTGCTGCAGTGAATAGCCCTTGTGGATGCTCGCATCTGCTTATGGTTGTGTCTGCTTATCTCGTATCTGCTTCCGGGCCATTCTCATGGGGATCTTGCCAGCTACCATCCTGTTCGCATTCTCTTTCCTCCATCTGATTTGCTAAGGGCTCGAACACAGAAGAAGACACAACCAGCTTGCCTCAACTTTGAATGTCCCGGGATACCTTCCTGGGGGTAATGCTGAGTATAAAGTTCACTAAAGCAGTACCATTGAAGTGCATTGTGTGTACTTCCTCATTCCGTCCAGTGTCCAGTTCTGTCTGTCTATAATTAATGAGAGTGTCCTGTGCTAAGAGTAGGGGTGCATGAAGGTACCCTGTTCCTTCCTCAAACCAGGTGTTTTGAGCACTGGTTATTGAGCCCAGAGGGGAAATGTATGTGTGTGTCTGTGTGTCTGTGTCTGTGTGTGTCTGTGTGTGTGTGTCTGTGTAATGTTTGCCTCTGTGGTGCTTGATTACTTTATTTAGCATGTGTATATGTGTAGGTGTATGTGTGTGTAGGTGTAGGGGTGTGTGTGTGTGTGTGTGTGTGTAGGTGTATGTGTAGGTGTATGTGTATGTATATGGTGCTGGACCTCAAGCCCAGGTCTCACTGATTCTAGGTGAATGTTGCACTGCTGAGATACATCCCCAGCCCATCTTCTGCAGATTCACTTCTCTTCAGGAGTCTACAAGAGCTGGGAAGAAAGACGTTTGGCACAATCCCACAGTCGCTCATTTGACTTTGCAGGGTCCCATTGGAAAAACAGATTAGAGGACTCTTCTCTAAAGAAGTTAACATGTATAATTAAAGATCTGGACAATAAAGAACTACATCTTATGCCCGGCCCATGTGTACTGAAGTAAATGGACAAGCTATCAAGTCTGTTGTAATTTGAAACAACTGTACAACAATTCAATTTAACGTCCCATTCACTTAGACCAAGTCTGACTTTTACGACTTTCTGGCTTGCTGCCAGTTGTCACAAGAGATTTGGAAATTTTCTCATAATAAAGTTAATTTTAATTCATCGCTAAATACGTGCTGTAAAAGGAACTTAAGAGACTCAGTCAGACTAATTCAGCGCTCGAGCATTAAAATTTGTATCAGAAAACAAAACAGTGGTGCCCCGGTGGCCCATGGAGAACAGTAAGAAATTAACGCCTGCGTAAAGGCTCTCAGATGGAAATGACTAGAAGTCAGAGTGGTATTTACGTCTGCATTAAATATCTGTATCGTAGAGGCAATTTTCCTCGAGGAAAGTTTGGGTTTTTAAGAACAATCTGGGAGTTGTTTTCATAGTGAAGTATTACTTAGCTCCTTCCAGGGTCACACGGGCTGCTAGGCTGTACCTTTCCTTCCGTGTGTCAGTATTCCTGTCCTTCCCTGGGCAGCAGTGCCAAGGGCTTTCCCAGAGCCCTAAGCCTCCGTCTCAGCTTCCGTCAGCGTCGTCACTGGCTGAGTCGGTATGTTGTGAGAACAGCTTCCTTACTAAGCAGCCAGACATCGCAGGGTTCATAACGCCAACAAAACAAACTGTATTTCTCTAATTGTAAGTCTTTTTCCCCTTCAGGAGAGGGTAGAAACTAAGTCAGACTCAAACAAACAAACAAACACGTATGTGGATGGCTTAGTGATCAAACCCGGGCTAAGTGTGAGGCTATCACCAAACCACTGGGCTGCCCCCCGAACCCCCAAACTCTAAGATCAGGCTGTTCGGTTTTGCCTTCACACTTTCAGAACAAACGCTGTCAGGCATTAAATTTGAACCTGCAAGGAAACTGGCACTGGCGGTAAAGCGCCTGATTTGGCTTCACAGAACAGCATGGGGCTTTCTTCTTTATTTCCCTGTGAATGAATGGCTCCCCGCATTTCTCATAAAAGAGATTTTATTAGTGTTCCTTGTGCTGTGCATTGGCTTAAGATCCCAAAGCTGCCACAGGATTGTTACAGCCCGTATCTGCTTACTGGCATCGTCTACATGTTTTCAGCTTTATCTTTTACTCAGGAAGCATGCTCTGGACACCTGCACCTCAGCCACAGTACGAAGAATCATTTGGAAATGAGGAGGAGGGTGCTGGCTTTCCAGTCTCCTCCTTGGCTAAAGAGAGCAATGGGAGCCTCGGAGGGGAATTGCAGGGCTCTGAGTGCTCTGGAAGGGAGAGCGTCAAGGTTCCCAGGAACCAGATGTCTGGAGCGAAATGTAAGAGTTTGAAGTGAGTGGGTTGTGGTGTTTCATGCTTGTAATCCTAGCGCTCTGAAAGCTGGGGCAGGAGGATGGCCATGAGTTTGAGGGAAGCTTGGGCTATCTGGTGAGTTCTAGGTCAGCTATGCTATGCCGTGAGACCCTGTATCAGAAAGTACAACATACAAAAAGGAGAAGATTCGAGCTAGCAGGGAGAGAGAGCATCCCCAAAGACCTTTGCATCCATGCACTTCTCTTCATTCATCATCTCTTCCTCTGGTTGTTGCCAGTTTTCTGTCCCACGACCCCTTAGCACGAGGTTCATTTTTTCCCTCCCCATTACTCTCCAGCGCATCTGTGGCCGTTTCAGACTTTTTCCTACTAGAACTCTATACGGCTCTTTCTAGACCCAGGACAGCAAACCCAGCGAGTGCCCTGGGAGGAAACAGCTCTTCTCTGGATAGACATCGTTATCGTTCCTATGTAGAGAGTCCAGAGTTAGTTCAGGATCTTCTTGGTGTGTGGTAGTGGTGGTGATCAAATAGCTGAGTGGCGTGGAGACGAGGAAGAGGTAGAAAGTCACGCCGTGAGCAACAGGATGCCGGCATTGGTTGTTCTACTTGAGAAACTGCTGGCGTTGCTGGGGAGGGGGCCAAGGGGGTTGTGTCCCCTCTTTGGCTGTTGACATCACAGTGTGCTCTCCAGTGGGCAGTGAGTGGAAATGGAGTTGTGTTGGGGCCGGGGTGTTGGTCAGTGGCAGAACACATGCTTAGCGTGTGTAAATCCCTGTGTTCCCGTCTTAGGGTTTCCACTGTGGTGATGAAACACCATGACCTAAGGCAACCTGGAGAGGAGGAAAGGGTCTATTTCAACTTAAAACTCTCAAGTCAGCCAGGTGGGGGAGGCACCCTTCAATCCCAGCACTTGGGAGGCAGAGGCAGGCGGATCTCTGTGAATTTTAGGCCAGCCTGCTCTACAGAGCGAGTTCCGGGACAGCCAGCGAAACCCTGTCTCAAAAAAGCAAAAACAACAACAATTAAAAGAACAAAACACAAAACCTCTCAAATCATATTCCATCACGGAGGGAAGTCGGGGCAGGAACTTAAGACAGGAACTGAAACAGAAGCCGTAGAAGAACGCCGCTCACTGGCTTGCTCCTCATGGCTTGCTCAGATCTTACAGCACTCAGGACCGCCGTCCCAGGGGGCACAGCCTGCAGTGAGGCCACCGACACCGATCATTATCTTGTGGGGAGCATTTTCTCGATTGAGGGTCCCTCTCCCCGTGTTTAGGTTTGTCCCAAGTTGACACAAAACTGACCAGGATAGTTTCATTACCAGCACCACTCCCAAAAGATAAAAGGAAAGAAATTAAGTGACGTGCATGCCAACAGGGGGAACTGAGATTATAGACGTTATACGTGCCATTGACTTACCCAATACTTACTGTTTTTAATAACACTGTCATTCTCCAGCAGAGATCAAATTAAGTAACTACTCCTGCTTGTAAAGTGCGTTTCTCCCTCACTTTGCCTGGGCACCTAGCTCTGGGTTAACTTTACTGGCATCTAGAACCAGGCTGTCATCTGTCTTCTGATGAGCCCTTCGGACTCACTGGGCCAGAGGTGGAAGGCACCATATGTGATGGTGGCGTGTAAACGTAAGACGGAGCTGCGTAAACGTAAGTCCAATTTGTAACTGCGGCTCTGAATTCTGTAGCTGCCCGTCACCGTGTGACACTGAGGAAGGACAGGCATCTTTCCTTGTCTCCGGCTGCGGTTCGATCGCCTGCTGTCATTGGGCATCACTGCTGGAGATAGTCTGGTTCCCACACCTCACTCCGTGCTGTGACCCGGAACACCCGTCTCCCTCGCTCCATTGTTTGTACCTCTGGTTAGGGCCTCAGAGAGCTTACGGAGCCGGACAGCTCTCAACTGGCCTGCTCCTTGTGGGTAGTGTGGTCCATCTCCTGATGCCAGTGGACGGGATTCCCCTATGTTATGCCTAACATTCTCTTGACAGAGTCATGTGGGTGGCCAGCTTCTAATAATGGAGTGGATGGGAAGGAAGGTCCCACAAAACCGAGTGTGAGATTTTGAGTCTTCAGCATTCCACATTCTTGGTACCTGACTTCAGGTACCTTGGGGAGTTGGAGTCTCTGTTTCCAAGGCAACGCTTTTTAAACTTTCCCTGCTCTCGGCCCTTTTATTGTACTAAGAAATTCTGACATGAATTTATAGGTTTATTTATTTTTTTAGGACAGTATTTCTCTGTTGTGACTCTGGCTGTCCTGGAACTCACTCTGTAGACCAGGCTGAGCTCGAACTCGCAGAGATCCGCCTGCCTCTGCCTCCCGAGTGCTGAGATTAAAGGTGTGCGTCACTACCATCCGACTGACTTCATAGGTTTATAAACTAGACATTTATCATGCATTTACTGATAAATCATCAGAAATTTTATTTAAAAAAATCTTTGGTGTACATGAAGATTTTACCATTTATTAAGGATGGAAGCAGATTTGTTTACTCGTGAGATGGATGTGATTATTTTTACTTACAGAGTTAAATCTTGACGGAATATTTTAATTCTGCAGGAAGTAGAACATCTTCAGTGGTCTTCAGAGTAGATGGCTGTATTGATTTGGTCATTGTCGATGAAGAGCGTGCCATGTCACATGATTACATAATATGAAACGGCAGAAGTACCTTTAGAAGTACTTACTTCAGAAGCTGTTGGAAATTCTGTTCCAGTCCTAAACTGAAGCTCATTTAATGGTTTTTTAAATCAAGTCAGCAACTCAAACATCAACTTGTACGAGCAAACATTTTAACACAATACAGTTCAAAAATACGCTGATTTCAAGCATGCTGGGAAATGATGGATGGAAATTAGCCAACGCTTTTGTTTTCTGTGGCTGGGAAGATGGCCTAGTCTGTAAATACTTTCCGTTGCTGTGATACCCACCATGATCAAAAGCAGCTTGTGGGGAGGGTTTATTTCATCTTTCAGACCATAGACCATCATTGAGGGTAGATAGGACAGGAACTTAGACAGGAGCGGAGGCAGGAACCATAGATGAAAGCCGCTTGTCGGCTTGCTCCCAGACTCATGTTCAGCTGCCTTTCTTTGTACCGCAGGCTCACTTGCATGGGGATGTTATTGCCCACAGTGTGCAGGGCCCTCCTACATCAATTATCAACCAAGAAAATGCCCACACACATATCCACAGGCTCGTCTGATGGAGGCAGTTCTCTAATGAGATTCCCTTTTCCCGGATGTGTCAAGTTGACAACCAAGATCAGCAGTCACTCAGTACAAGCCTGAAGACCCAATTTTAGATTTCTAGCACACACATAAAAGGCCAGTTGTGGTAACATGTGTCTGTAATCCTGGATCTGGGATGGCAGAAGCAGGAAGATCCCTGGAGCTTGCTGGCTAGTAGAATTGGTAAACTCCAGGTTCGGTAAGGAAGATGCCTGACACTAACAAATGGTCTCCACCATTTGTTAATGCATATGAACATGAACACACACACACACACACACACACACACACACAAACACACATAGAGTCTTTGTCTTCTGTAATTAAGCCAGTATGTTTCTATTAGAAAATTTCTATTGTATTTCTATCATTCACACTATTCTATGGTGTGAATGGTAAATAAATACATCACGCACTGCAGGCTACAGTCGTCTCTAATCTGAGCTATGCCATTTCAGGCAGAGTTCTTACCATTGCATTGCGTGACAGCGCATGGAGTACAAAGTGCGTGTGTTGTATGCTCAGACCCCCACCTCCAGTTGTTTGACCCCATGTGGAGCTCTGACCCGCAGTTTAAGAAGCTGTGTCTTGGGCACTGCCACCGAGAAGTCTGCGTCTTGTTGGTGCTGCCTTTCAGTGACAGGTCTCACCAGCAGCCCTTCCTGCATTACAGAACAGAGCCACTGGTAGAAGAGGAGGCAGCTAATGTTTAAAAAGGCTGCAGGCCTGGCTGCAGCACTTCCTGTCTTCTAGATTGATGGTGTCTCGCTGTTCTGCCGATGTCATTGTGCATCTCTGTTTCAGAGTGAGTGTAACGGGAGGAGGGTGGTTTCAATCCGGCGAGAACTCATTAGCCCTTGAGGGATGAAGGGTGGACTCCTGGACCACTCCTTCTTTGATTTGTTTGCTTCATTGGGAGAAAACAAATGACTGTGTCATCCTGTAGAGAATTCCACTCTCTCTCTCTGACATACAAATAAACCCACGCCATATATATATGTGTATATATATACATATATATATAATTACTTCGGTTTTTAAAAACCACATTGTTATGTTGCTCTACAGTATTTTGAATAGGAAGAAAAAAATGATACATATGTCTCTATGTCTTATTGTATAAGACGTAAAGGGCTCTTAACTACAAATGACCACTAGAAACCAGAGTCCTCTAAAGTTTGATGGATGAGCTGATAAACCGTTAAACCAAGCCACAGGGAGAACAACAGAGGCTAAATTGTTTCTGGAAATATCTTCGGCATGAGGGTTTAACTTTTATCCATGCATTACAAGAAAGCATTAAAATACCTTCTCTTTCTCGTCCCCTTTATCTGTCAGAATGTAGATAGTAATGAGTACATCTGTCTGATTTCATTAAAAGTGCACGTCCAGCCTGCAGATATCCAGAATATAAAAACGTTAGGTGTTGGCTGTTAAGAGTTTCTGGATTCTTATTCATTTTAGTTGGACCAAGGCAAAAGTGTAATTGGCAGTTGGTCCCAAGTAATGTGTATTCTTCCTCTTTATAGTCCTGATGCTCAGGTTTATAGAGCCCGACTTCAGGGCTCCAGTAATCTTCCAGTTGTTTTCCCAATCTGCCAGTATCAATTTGTCATTAGCCAAACCTGACTTGAGCAGTGGGTTTCCAAGCCCATGCCAGACAGGTATGTAGATGTAGGCACATTTTAGGAAAAAGCCTGTCATTGCTCTGTTGCTAGGTTACTGAACCCTGAAGTACTAAGCCCTTAACATACCATCTATGCTCCAAATTTGTTATTTATGGTTGCAAGCAGCTGCTGTGCATCCTTCGGAGGGTAAACAACGAGATACAAAATGAATAAGCCTAAATACCGAGACGAAGCACCTCAACAAATCATTCCAAGCAGGTGTCTAGGATGTCATGGTAGGGGGAGGAAACTGATTTGAAGTTACTGGTTATGCTCAGGGAGTTGTGGGCTACCTGTGCAGAGCTGTGGTGTTAACGTTGTCATGAATTTGAACCCTATAATAAGAGCTCGCTTAGGAGGCTCTGGGTGCTACAGTCTAGTGCTTCTGGTCTAGAGGCAGGATTAAAGACGCCAATTTGGGGTTTAGGGTTTTTTAATTTTTACATTTTTATTCATTTTCCAATGAAATTTACTTTTTATTCATATTTTTAATCATGGTCATTTTTTTTAAAGTACTAACTTTATTCAGAGAAAAAGTTAACCATATTGTAGTATAATCATACAACCAATATCTGACCTCTTTAAACAGTCTGGGATAATGATTTTTCAGCTATACTTTTCATAAGGTTTTTAAGTCTACATTTTTACTGTTTTCTTACCCTACAAACTTCTGCTTTCTAACCAGCATGTATGGTAACAAATGTTTGTTAGCCTCTTACTTTTTGCAAAGATTCACATGGGGCCAGAGTTATCCAAAAGCACAACTGGCCCTCGGAATTTATAAACGGCACCAAGACAGAAGTTCACAATACAACACAACAGTACGGATGATGCCCCAAGGCTCTGTAGAGCTATGTCCTAAAAGGGAGCGAAATGCTAACTTCAGAGAAAGAAAACACCAGTGGTCCAAACTAAATGGATATGGAAAATAAGTGCGGCCATGTAGCAGCTTGGAGGGTGGTGAGTGGGTCCCGCAGTCCATGCTGAGTGGGTCCCGTAGACCCAGGCTGAGTGGGTCCCACAAACCATGCTAAGTGGGTCCCGCAGACCCAGGCTGAGTGGGTCCCGCAGACCATGCTGAGTGGCTCCTGTAGACCAAGGCTGAGTGGGTCCCGCAGTCCATGCTGAGTGGCTCCTGTAGACCAAGGCTGAGTGGGTCCCGCAGTCCATGCTGAGTGGCTCCTGTAGACCAAGGCTGAGTGGGTCCTGTAGATCCATACTCATGGCTTTGGGGAAAGGGAAGAGCTGTGGCCTAGAGCAGCGTTTCCTAGCTACAGATGCTGTGTTCTGGCCTTTGAAGTGTGGGCAGACTTTGATAGCATGCGGAGATTACAGTAGGAGTTCTGATTAAGGGATGATTGAGAGCGCAGGAAGCTAGACCCCACACTCACTATGTCAAGGTACCTGTAAAAGCTTGAGAAACCTGTGTATGGGAAACCTTCAGTCTCATGCCAAGGATTTAAGCATTAGACTGGAAAAATTCATTAATTATTTTTATTAAAAAGATGTAGTGTGTGTGTGTGTCACAGAGAGAGAGAGGGGGGGGCGGGGGGAGATGGTTAGAGTCTGTGAGTGCAGGTGCCTTTGGAGGCTAAAAGCACCAGAAACTGCTAGGTTGCTAGCGACCAGACTCCTCCTCCCCAAGAGGCTCTTACTTAGCCACTGAACCGTCTCTCTAGCCCTAACTTACTACTTTTTCAGTGAGCACATACTCTAAGCTGAGCTCTATTAGAAGTTGGAGTTGGTGTGAGATATGATGGCCGTGACTGTTGACTATATAACCCCAGCACTCAGGAAGCTGAAGCAGGAGGGTGACAAGTTTGAGGCCAGCCTTGGCGTCTTACGTAGCAAGATGCCAACTTAAAAAAAGAGAGAGAGAGGTGAAAGAAACAAGAAATTCTGTAGACCATGTCTCTCAATGGGTCTATAGTTCTTATTTCTGGAAATGATAGACAGGTGATTGCGATTGAAAGCTGCTTTGTACTGTGATGGTGCCTCTGAGGTGGGGGGGGGGGCAGCAATGGCCCCGGCACCTTTTGGGAAGGTTGGTTTACACACATCAGAAGTCAGGCAAAGATGAGGCAAGAGAGCCCTTTTCTGTGCAAGGTGGAATGGCAGCAAATGCACAGGTGGGGAGACACAGCAGCCTGCTTCTTGGCATTTTGAAACTTTGTTGAGTCCCATTTCTCTCCCAACCAGAACTTCTAGCATAGCAGCGGGAAAGTATGGAGATGGGGTGGGGGAGGGGGTCTGCCTTCAAAACCCTGCTGCCCTCAGAGTCTCTGTAAGACTGACACGTGTAAGAAACACCACATAACTAACTCTCTAGAAAGGGTTTAGAAGTGTGAAAACATTGAGGTAAGTCATGGGGTGATGGGCACCCAGGATTTCTCCTGAAAATCTGCAGGCTAGAGCTGTGGCAAACGTAGAGCAGGACCCTAAAGGAAAAGGGTATTTGCTGAGACTTGTGGGAAGGAAAATAACCCGTGGTTATTCTAAAGTGGCAGGAAGAAGCAGTAGTGGCTGAGCTGGTCTGGGTGGGAGTTAGTAATATCAATTCCCCTGCCTTCGGTGTTCTCATTTGTGGCTTTAGAAACCTGACCTTAATTGGCCTGAGGATGTGCCTTGCTTCCAAATCCATATATCTTAAGAGTCTTTGCTCTGGAAGTATTAGTGAGGATTGGTGGATTTGAGACCAGAGGAAGGCCTTAATATATCTTTGTCATGGAAAATTGATGAGATGCTTATGAATTTATGAGAAGTAAAACTTTTTAGTGAAACTTTGAATCATTTTCTGATGCTTTCAAAACTACCACCCTGACATCCGCTGGACAATGACTAAGCAGTTTTCCCTCTCTCAGGCAAAGCAAAATATAAACAAGGGAGTACAGTATAGTAAAAACTGAAGACTGAAGGCCAGGTCCAGAGATTATCTACCAATACTAATTCTAATTTGGATCCTATTTTTGAATATATTGAATGTTCAATTGAATATTCAATAAAAAATTGAATATATTTTTAAATATATTCAATGAGATCTTGGAAATAGAAACATTTTGTCCTATTTTTTTCCAGCCTGTTTCTGGGGTGGCAATAAGAAAGATAACGTAGAACTCGGGGACAATGGGGTGGCGGTCCTCATAGGCACAGAACTTGCCCCGTGTATGTCTGTCATTATAAGGAATATGTAGCCACAGGTGAGCTACCCACTAGTGGTTTTACAGATACATCTCGGGGTGAGGTCTAGCTGGACTAGAATGTAGTCAGATTCTCATTTTACTTCCTCAATACATCTCTGGTAGGAGTGAAGCGCGGAGCCAAGTGTTTAGTGCTCTGTTTCAGATAAAGGCTCCACGTCTCAACTGCTTGCAGCAGCCCCATGTCTTGATGCTGCACTGTGGGCCTTCCAGCTCGGGTTGTGCAGTCCTGTTGAGCTCGTCACATGGTCTCTTTCTCCTGGTACACGCTGTGGACGAGTAGGAGAGAACACTGTGTTCACGAACAGCACGGCTCCAAGTAGGGAACACTGGATTGATTCAGAATAATTATTTTAGTTAGTTGCAGTTTCTGGTAACATTGACAAGGCCATCATATCCCGAGATCTTTAACCCTACATATTCTTTAATAGATTTTTCCAGTGGCCAGATCAGAACATCCAGGCTAAGGGGGAGCATCGCTTCTGTTTGTGCCCTCAGACCCCACTGGCCATCAAGACTAACTGTAGGTATAGTGAAAAGATCCTTCAGTCCAGAGTTAAGGATAAATGTTGCAGTGTCAGGGCCAGCTGACCTGCTCTAGGACATGGCCACTCTGCTGACTTTGTCTTGTCCTCTTGGGTCCGCTCTTCAAGCTTCTTATAACAGGATGGCTTTTTGGCTGAATGCTGCAAAAATCAATGAAGCTCTTTCAAGCCTTATGCTTTTCTTGAGAATGATATGAAAGAAAATGGAGATGAACAAATAAACAAAATCCAACTTAGTAGATTGAAGGCTCTGGCTTATGCTACCTGAAAATAATATTTACCATTTAGTCTTCTGAAGACATCATCCTTAAATCATTCTTTGCTATGGGAAACCAATCAAAGACTTCTTTAACTCCAGCAAGAACAAAGGCTTTGATCTACCAGATGGGTTTGTTTTGGAAGTGCTCCAGCCCATGTATTGATTCTGATTAAAAACAGGGAAATACATGTGTATGTAGGAGGGCTGATTATCCTATTTTGAATCTCTGGACCCTAATGGAGGGCGTAAAATGAAACAGGTTGTCAAAATGTATTGTCAAAATAAATAAATTGCACATTTTTCCAGGACAGATTAGGGACAACATTCAAGTGCCAAAAGCTTTGAAAATTCTGCATTGCTCCTTTCTTGTCTTTTGGAGGAATATACTGGACATTAAGCATTCTCTGTGATGGCCCAGATGAACATTTTGAACTTTGATTATTGGTGATATAGTAAAAATGTCTCTGTCCATGAAGGTAAACTAAGACATGGGGCTGAAGGCAGCTCTCTTCCTTAAAAGCATTCTTCCATGTGCCGTATCTCTGTGAAAAGAGGTTTCCGAGAGGTTTCCTCCATTGGCCATTCATTTGCCCACTGTTTGCCTGCCAGTGTGGTGGGAAGAACACAGAGAGAAATTACTGGGACAGCTGTAAACTTGGGAATGTCCCTGCTGAAAGAGACTGATGCATACGCTGTTAACAGTGAGCTCCACACTCACTGGGGCTGAGACAAGTGTGGCTTCCTGACCAGCAGTGTGTTGCCACATAGCCCGTGCCTGTAGAGCCTCGGAACATGTTACACAGAGACCGGCTGCCCCATACCCAGCACAACAGAAGCCCCTGGCTTCCGTTCATGGCTCTTCATTTGTTCTACACAAGGGCCACACGCTTCTCCTTCTGCAGAAAGATCTCTCCCCCGCTTGCCTCTTCCTGTTGGGTTGGCCTGCTAACCTTTGGTTACTAAAACCAATAACCTGCCACGACTTACCTCTTCTCTCTTTCTATTTCTTCTCTCCATTCTTTTGCCTTTGTTCTTCTTTAGTTCCATCAATAGGACTGTGACAGTAGGTTCTGAATGGTTGCTTTCTTCACTCCAAATGTCAGCTTAGGTGCTTGCCGGAAGTCATCTTTTCTCCTCTCTACATTCCCAAGGCCTGATCCCATCAAGCAGATGAGACCTAAGACATGGTGAAGTGTGGAACTTGCCCACACATATCCTTTTCCACAAGATACTGGGTGTAATTTTCTACCTCATCAGGATGGTGTCTTAGGGCTTCTATTGCTGTGAAGAGACACCATGATCACGGCAACTCCTAATAAGGAAAACATTTTAATTGGGGTGGCTTACAGTTGAGAGGTTTAGTCCATCATTGTGATGGTGGGAAGCATGGCAGCACACAGGGGAACATGGTACTAGAGAGGTAGAGGTAGCTGAGTGTGGATATGCAGGCAACAGGAAGAGAGAAAGAAGCTGGGCCTGGCTTGAGCTTCTGAAACCTCAAAGTTCACCCCAGTGACATATTTCCTCCAACAAGGCCACACCTATTCCAACAAGGCCACACCTCCTAGTGGTGCCATGCCCTATGAGCCTATGGGGACCATTTTCATTCAAACTACCACAGATGGTGCATCTGTGAGAGAAACATCTTTCCGGACAGGAAGTTTAATTTGTTTACAGTCTCCAACTTTTCAAGGCTCTTTCAGATCTCACAAACAACATGTTCTAGAGAAAGCATGAAGGTTCAAGAACACAGAAGTTGAGGTATCTGAGGCTTTCCTGTAGATGTATGTTTCACTGAGCAGCCATTTGCCCAGCAGTCGGGTTAGTGAGCCACTTGCCTTCACAGACTCCATGCACACCTGGATCATGTGACCTGAGACCTTAGAACGTGAACTATTGGGCCAGAGGAAGCACCAACCTCTTGTAGGGAATTTCACTTATTTTGGTCCAGGGACTAGAGGGAAGAGGGGAGGTTGTTTGGGGAGGGAAGAAGGGTGAGTGTTTGTATTTTAAGGGAAAACATGCTTTGCAATTGTAGGACTAAGATATTTTTCAGTGTTCCTACTTTATTAAAAGTAACACTAATCCTGGTCATTTAAATATATCCACTCTTAAATATCAATAGCAAATTAAGTTCTCAAATAAATTCCATGGAGTCCCTTATGTTTCCAAGTTAATGAAGACTCATTTGCTTCTGGTTCCTGTTTGTGTGGTTTAATTTTTAAGATTTGTTTTTATTTATGTTATGTGTGAATGAGAGAGGGAGGGAAGGAGTGGGGGGAGAGAGGGGGTGTGTGCTTCTGTGTGTGCCATGTATATAGAGGGCCTGCAAAGGTCAGAAGGAGTTGGATACTCTGGAGCCAGGGAATAGGTAGTTGTGAGCCACCCAGTATGGGTGCTAGGAATTGAACTCGGGTCTTCTGCAAGACAGTCTTTGAGAGTCCACACTGCTGAAGGTGTGAGATTTTAATCAAGAGCTGTTTGGCCGCCTGCCTTTCCCAGAAGCCATGTCTGGTACTCATAAACCTTAATTTGCCTCTACAGGTAGTACAACAAGAGTTTTGCGGCACAGTATAATGTCACACAGTTCTTACCCTCAGCTTGAAGGACAGCCATTCCACAGGATTCTCTAACCACTTCCCTACAAGAAGCATTGCAAGAATGAACTTGACTCATTAAAACCAGGATGGAGAAAGGGGGAAAGGAGAGCTGAGCTTTGGTCTGCTTTTTCAGTTTTTACACATTGAAGCCCATCACCCCTGGGCTAAACATTATGAGAAATAGTCACACTGTCATGTAGCACTTCTGAGAAACAGCCAGGCTTTAGACTTACACACATCTGCTACCGGAGAAAGTGTTTAAAGAAAAAGAAAAAGGTATGTAAGTGAATTGAATCTAGGTGAGATGAGAGGCCTTTTCATAACTGGTCATTTTGTCCTGGCCCTTGTGTGATGGGTTTACATTTAGGTAGGTCCCAGAATCGAGAAGGAAACTGAGTGATTGGTCTCAGGGCAGGTCTGTGACAGCTGAGACCCCGGTTTGTTAGCCTTGTGTCTACTTTTTCTACTTTCTTCCTTGTCTCTCTGCCTTACTTGGAATATCCCATGGAAATGTGTCCTCTTATATAAGGTCCACTGCCACTGTATTTCTGTGGGATACCTCTGTCCAGTTATCATTCACAGACACGTGAATTCTCTCGTTAAGAAAACAGAAGCCAAAATTCACGTGTCTTTGAAGTTAATAGCATATTGTCGATTGTCATGATACCAAATGAGCGTGAGGGGAAGGATGCTAATAGGAAGATCTGACTCCCAGATACCTTCATGCCAAATGTAAGACATCTCTGTGTATTTTTAGCAGTCACAATGAAATGTGAAAGGGTGTTAGCAGTAGCCCAAGGATACCAAAGCTTCAAGATTAGAAATCACTTTGAAGTTTGCTTCCCTCCCCCTTCCCCAGTAGGCTCTTATATTAACACTCATTATAGGGAAACACAGCAGATGGGCAAGCAGACTGATTAGTTATGTATGTGTGTATGTGATATATATATATATATATATACACAATTTTTTTCATACTTTATGCATCTTAGATGTTGATTTTTTTCTTCAATAAAATAAAGGATTTTTTAGATGTTGCCTTGTCTGGGTTTTCCTTTTTAATCAAAAGTACAAAAGGGGCCACTTTGCTCTGGTCTATTAATAACAGGCCTACCCTTCTCTTAACCTCTGACTTCATAGCCCTCTGCTTGCCCACTGCAATCAGAATTTGCTTTCTTTCCAGTCCTACAAGCCTCATGTGGGCATTCATGTCTATGGTCTTCTAGGGTTTCTTTACGGTGTTTATTTTTTAACTCATTTTTTTTTCAGAAGTGTTTTTCTTCATGAGAAAAGTGTCTCAAATATTTTAACATTTCTGTCTAAATTGAAAAGGTCTTTAATTAATGGGAGGTAAAGTTACCTATACCATTATGTAATCAGAAATCTTTTCCTGTTTAAACAAAAGGGTCATTAATCTCTTTGATTTTCCTCAAAAATAGAATTTTTCATGTTTCACTTTTCAGTTTTATGAAAGTGATTAAAAAAAAGATAAAACCCTGCTTCTCCTAATTTTTCTTTTTAAGGGGGTGCAGAATTATGTAGCATGTGATAGGTGCATGTATAAAATCCATGTGTGCATTTGGACAGAATTGGCCACCCTGAGGTACTGTGGAGTAATAACTCTCCTTATATACTGCAAGAGCCTTGGAGCATGGTGTAGGGGAAGGATGCACGCACACGATCACATATTTTTATTAAAGTCCTTCGTACAAATTGAGTTAGATTTATAGATTTGGTGATGCATTTTATAAAAGATGGAGAGACGGTCTATAAAGATGGCATTGAGTTAGGTTAGGTCATGGGATTGTGGTTTCTATATTTTGAGGACATTGCACAATGATGAGAGAATTATACACAAAGCCATAAGCAATTAATTTGGTGCTGTGATTTCTGAGATGCCTGAGTGTCTGTCTCACAGATTATTTAGCTAAAAAACAGATCAGCCTGTGAGTCAGTTTTGGAAGTGTCCATCAAACTTCAAAGAGATATTTCAGTTCAGTTCTCACACTGTGATCTGCAACTTCAAGCGATAGCACGCTGTTAATAACGATATATGGCGATGGGGACTCTGCGTGCTTGTTTGCACCGTGAGCCTTGCCTCTGAGTGCTGAGTGGTTTCAGAGACATAAATGAGTAGGGCCAGGTGGGGGTGGGGAACGAACCCGAGCAAAGCTACTGCGAAGATGTTCATGTGCAGGTACAAAGCGAAGGGGAGTTTTTTCTGAACAACTGATGGGAAAATGTCTGCAGGGAGACGCTTCTGAGTCTGCTCAGAAGGAAGCGTAGATCGAATTCAGGTTGAGTGAGAGAATCCTAAGTAGAGATGAAACCTTGACCTTACACATTAGTATGTAAGATCATGCAGTTCCTTAGTTGTGGTCTGGACTCAACCGCAATACCTCTCCCTACTCACTTTCTCAGAGCTGAGTCAGGTGCCTGTGGAGTGAACGCCCTGTTGGCCTATATTTAATCTTCAGTATCTGGACCACGTTGCTGAGAAACTGGTCTAATTACCTCCTCCACTGATCATTTACATTCTGTGGGGCAGAGTGGAAAATCATATCCCATCTTACTTATCGCCGTGTGCCTGGTGCCTACCGATCACAGTCTATTACTAAGGAGTTCTATTATCTATTAATAAATCAATTAATTAAATGATCAAACCCTTAGACAAGCGCTTGTGACCTAGTCAGAACTTTTCCTCAGCGTTCCGTGCGTGATTAACTTATGAACTGGAGATCTGCCCCTCAAGGAAGTCCATCACCACCGAAGGGGTAAACTTAAATATATTTCTAATAAGGTTGTAAATATATTCTAATAAAGGTTGTAAGACCTGAAAAGGCCACTTTTAAAATCAAATCAGTGCTACAATATAGTGTATTTCAAAGATAAACTTTACGCTGACTGATGATGGAGAGAGCTCCCGTTATGCTTATTATGGGTGCATAATAAGCTCCCAAGTGCAAGGAGTTCAAGGTCTCTCTCCCTGTCTCCCTCACTTCTTTCTACTCCCTTCTTTACCACCCTTTCTCTTCTCTCCCCCCTCTTTCTCTCTCCGTATGTGCATAATATCATATGATATATACACAAATATATGTAACTGACCTGAAACTTCCCATGGAATCATTTGAATTGGATGCAGATTGTGTCCAATGTACCTGTTACCCTGCCCCCTCCCTCCAATCCTCACTGAACAGACATCCTCTCAAAAATCATCTTACATGTTTTATCTTTGTAAGCCTGAAGCAACGTGTTTGTTCTCATAGAGCTTTTAACTCTTTGCATCCAAGTGCATTTCGAATTTAAGCACAGCCCTTAAGCCCGAAGAGCACTGCGAAGTGCTTCTCGGAGTCAGAAGGTTAATTCCCATCAGATGCTTACCCCGCAGAGGTCTGTGCCTTCAGCTTCATCGTTTCAGTTACTTGAAGTCAACGAAGATAGTAATATTTTTGACCCGTTCCAAAGTGAGCACGTAACACATTCACATGAGTCTTAGTGCGGCATAAGGGTTCTGTTTTGTTAGTAATCACCACTGCTCTCTTACAGTGCCTGATCTGTAATTTTTGTCCTAAATATGTATATAAGGAAAGCCATAGCACGTGCAGAGTTCGTGCTGCTCTGTTTTCTCCTGTTGAGGGTCTTGAAACATATGCACCTGGACGGGAGTGAGGCTTCAGTCTTTGAAAAAGACTCCACAAGAAGCAGGAAATTCCAAATGTGAAATTAGAATAATAAAACAAAATCTGAGGGTACTGGGGTGGGGATGGTAAGTTGTCTCTCAGTTCTCAGAATCCCCGGGTGATTGTGTTAGTTTATTTTCCTTTCTCTCTCCTTTCACTTTGTAGGTTTTGAAGAGGAGGTGAGAGAGGGAGGGAGAGGCTCCTGTCTGTGTGTCTCCCTGTGACTGTGTGAGGTGGTTTTGCTTGCAGACTTCCTATTTGGAAAGGAAGGGGCTTCCATCCACACCTGTGACCTTCCCCTTCGTGCTGTGCTGCGAAAGGCGGAGATGCTGGCCTGAGAAAGAGCTTTCAGAAACTAGAAACCTCAGCAGCGCCTGCAGGGAGAGGAAGTGAGGACTCTAAGCTGCCCTGGGCTGGAGAGGATTTTTCACCTCCTCTCTCCTGCCAGTAGAGACCGGTCTGATCTCCTGTTTCAGTGGTGATTCTTCAGAGGCAGGCAGAGCGGATGACCAGGCTACTATTTTAATATTTCCCGCAGAAAGCCCTCCCGTGACCTGTGATACCAACTTTACTAAGTTGGGCGGAGATGGGAAGCTATATCTCCTCCAGGTCCTTCACAAAGCGCCAGCGGCCCCAGCCTCTTCCTGCCCTGACCCTTCTGGAGCAAGTGCACACATGTGCTCTGTCTTTCCCTAGCCAGGTTCTTAGTGCAGCTGCTCCTCATGTCTACACGCTGTCACTGTGTTTTCAAACTGACCAGTCTCTCCAAAGCTTCAGTACCCTACAGAAATCCCACATCCTCTGTCTGCTCGCTGCCTCCACCCGGTCAGGATTTGATCTGCTCTTTTGAATCCTACATTGTCATAGCCCTTATTGTGTGTAAATTCTTCTTTATTGTCGACAGCTCTCCCCCATCAGGTGCCTGAGAAATACGCTTGTTTCGGAGGCATTACTGCTAAGCAATGGAATAGCTTGTGTGTGTGTGTGTGTGTGTGTGTGTGTGTGTGTATGTGTGTGTGTGTGTATGTGTATGTGTGTGCACGCACATCCATGGACCTAGATTACATAGAGCCTTGAAAAGATGAAACTGAATTTATGTAAGGTCACCCAATGTGTGAAGGAGATGTTAGCATTAACTCTCTAGGAAACAGAGCTTCGTGGTTTGTAATATTTCTTCAAGCAGCCTTATCCTGTTTTATAATGATTTATAATGATTTTATATTTTATAATGATCTAATTATAATAGAATAAGCTGAGGGATTGTATACAGGTAGCTCATAGTCACTGTATTTATTGCAGTTCTTGTTTGCATGGCTTAATTTGGATCATTGTATTTAATCTCATTTATTAAATTAATTAGATTGTTGGGGAAATGCTCTCTGCGGAGGTTTTATGGCTCAAATGATCAGATTTCCATATCCATAGATGACCTTTTCACTGTAGGAAGGGCCTGGGGTCCAGCAGCCTTGTTGAGATAAAGTTTGCAGCTGTGTTGTGGTAACACCATCTGTGAGACTTGACAGGCTCAATTGTTCAGAGCCGTTATGGTGGGATGTGGGTGCTGGTGAAGACTGAAAGAGGAATGGTGCTTTTTTGGGTTCTGCTGGGGGCTTCAGGAGGTAAAGGTTATGTTGGTAAGGGGTGGGTGTGGGCGGAGGGATGGATTAAGAGAGGTATTTTAACAGAGACAGCTTTGAGCTTGTAGCACCTCGTTTACAGGATGCGATGGCTGGAGGAAACTGATGAAAATACACCAACACCAAAACAGAACAGTACCCAAGCACACTGAGCACAGCAAACCCTGAGAATCTGGGCAGCTTTGGTGAGGTGGGGGAAGGTAATCTCGCCTCAGTCAGAATCAGAGATAGCTCTGAGTGACTTATATTTCATGAGGGCTAGTTCAGAGCGGTTATTCATAAACAGTCCTTATTCCTGTATGAGAGAGGCCAGATGTGGCACAGAGATCTTGTCAAGAACTAGTCAACTAATTGACCTATGTGTTTTTCTCCATCTTCCTCCATTTCCTGCCCAATCCTTAAGACAGTGGGCTAGCTGAGCGGAAAGTGAACACGAGAAAGTCTGACACTCTACTCAAGTAGACTTCAGATACATAACCTAGTCCAGGTTTCAGCACGAGGAGGAGAAGGGTGAACTCCTGAAACAAAAACTGTGAGGGAGCCCTGGCCTGCAGGGAGGGATGGCAAAGAGGACCGTGTGGCTCTCACCAGTGTGTTTTGCTTACTCTGAAAGTCTTGAGATTCCAGAACATCAGCAAATCCGTAAGCACCTTAGATGCCCCGCTTCAAGCTGGAGCTCTTATCTACTCGAGTAAATGGATACCTGCTCTTTACGTCTCTTTGAAGAGCCTCCTGCCCAGCATGTGTGTGTGGCATGCCTGCCTAGGTTGCTTTCCCAGTAGGGATCAAGAGAGGGTGGCCGCGCTACACTTCTCCCTTCAGGACTGAGTGGGGAAGCCAGGGATTGTGTGCAGGGAGCAACCCCAGGTCCGGAGTCTCCCTTTCTGACCCAGCTTTCTCTTCTTGCAGGTGCGCACATCGTGACCAGCACAGCAGCAGCAGCAACAGCAGCAGCAGCAGCAGCGAGGTGGCTTTCCTTTGTGTTTAGAAAGAGAGAGAGAGAGAAGATGTCCTCGTGTCTGTAGAGATGATTTGCAGTTCAGCCCGGCTGAAGCTGACCGAATGAGACTATGGGCTGTGCCTCTGCCAAGCATGTTGCTACTGTTCAAAATGAAGAGGAAGCACAGAAAGGGAAGAGCTATCAGAACGGAGATGTGTTTGGCGGTGAGTGCTCACACACTGTGCTCTCGGCCTGTTGGCTCCGGGCCTTTCTCTCTGGTGACAGCGAGCGGCTGTCCTGATCCGTGGCTTCTACGGTTGGGTCAAAGTGATGGTGAGACGAGTGACTTCAGTGCAGACCTTTCCCGTCATCAGCGCGTTCCCAGGGAGGCTTGGGGGAGGATCCTAGAGGGGCCAGACAGCGGTTCACATTCAAGTCAAACTGAAGAACCCGAGCAGTTTAAGTAGGAACATCAGGCGATGGCCTTGTGTGTCCTGGTGGGTGACAACTGAAAACACAAATCAGAAACGGAGTCAGTGGAGGTTTGTAAGCGAGAGGGTGTTTTAGGGTTCACAGGGTGAATCCATTTTCAAAACTACAATGAAGAGTGGTTTTAGTGTGCCCAGTGTGAAGTCACAGAAAGCGCAAGTTCACGGCCTCTTCTCTAACCCTAAGGAGTTTAGAGAGAAAGAACAAGGCAGCCTTTACAAATCAGGATGCTTCACATAAAAACTCAAATGTGTTTGCCAGCTCTGGCAACTCTGAATCTTCATTTCTTGGGGGATCAGCAGGGTAGGGTGTTTTGTCCCTTCAGTCAGCCTGTGGCCTCCATGGACACACACACACACACACACACACACACACACACACACACACCACGTCCAGGTGCACACCAAGCTTATGTCACTCTGTGGCATCCCCTGCCTGGCCATCTACTGCATTTTGAACTTCTTGACCTTGGGTTTGTCCATTGAAGGTCCAATTTTCTGCTCTGATAGAGTGAATACTTGCACACAATTCTGGGGCGCACGAATCAGTTTTTGCTGAATGGCTTCAACAGTAATATCTACTAATTGAAAATACAAATGACAAAAGTAGCTCGTTTATTTATGAAAACACCCTTTCCATTCTTATTGGATAAGGAATCTCACCGAGAAATGTCTCATTCCTCAGTTACTCTCAAACAATGCTGCCACTTGTGCAGTATCTAGCTGTGTGTGTGTGTGTGTCTGTCTGTGTGTGTGTGTCTGTCTGTGTGTGTGTGTCTGTCTGTCTGTGTGTATGCACATGTGTCTGAGTAAGTGCATGTGTGTAGAATCCAGAGGACAACATTAGATATCCATCTGCAAGCACAGTCCACCTTGGTTTTTTGGGCCAGGGCCTCACTGGCTGGACAGCAAGCTGTGGGGACCCGGCCTGTGTCCGTCTCCACAGTGCTGGGATGTCACATGCGCCACCAAGCCTGGCTTTTTTGCATGAGTCCTGGAGAGCAGACTTGGGTCCATGTCATATAAGGCAAGCTCTAAACTGACTGAGCCATCTCCCCAGCCCTGGCTTTTGGTCCATTGTAATGATGGCTTTTAAACAAGGATTTCTACTGTTGTATTAAAATGTACTCCATGAATGAGATGTTTTGGTCCTGTAACTGTTTTGCCTGTTGTGATAACTACCTGGAGGATTTAGAAATGAAGGGAAAATAATGGAAATTTGAGCATCTTAATAAAGCCAGACACAAACTCACTGAAACCTCAGCTACTGGGAAAACAGCTAATTGGAACTAGAGTCATTATTGTGACCCTTCAAATGCTTAGCTGCTAAGAGAAAGAGTTCTACCATTGAGGATTTGTTTAAACTAGCGTCTGTGTGATGTTCTGTGGCGATCACTTTTGTAATGGAGCTCCTTCGGATGGAGCTGCCACCATATGTCAGTACCAGGAGGCGTCTGCATTCATTTTCCTGTTGAATTTTCACAACAATCCTGTGAAATATGTGCCGTCTCAATTTGCATATGTAGAGGCTAGATCCCAAAAAGCTGGCTGCTTCAAAGCTGTCCGTCTAATTCAGTGTCAGCATCCACCACTCTCAGGCCCAGGTTCACCTTCTCACCCCACGCTGTTTCCTGGGATATGGTTGCTTCCCATTGCTATTCCCATTGTATATTGGGAATAATACAATAATAATGGGAATTCCCATTCCCATTGTGTACTGTTGAAGGCCTTTTGCTAAGCATCATGGAGATTCCAGAGGCAAATATTGCACAGATCTTCTTGCTATCGTCGACTGTGTGAGAGGGTAAGGGAGTGCTGTGCTGTAAGGCAGAATAAGCCACATGCCAGAGGACACCTATCATGGTAAGACCCAGGGGAACGAACCCTCTAGCTTTAAAGGCAGAATCAGAGTGAATTCTCTACAGAGGTGACATGTGAGCCTAGCCTGGAAGAATCTAAACAGGTTGGATAAGAGTTCAGGAGAGAGCTAGACGAGAAAAGGCTGGAAGGAATGCAAGACATATTCAAGAATTATAAAGAATTCAGTTTGAACGGAGCATAGAATATGAGCGAAGAAACCCAAGTTAGGGTTACATTGTAGGGAAAAAATAAGAACAGCAAATTACAATCTTTAGAAAGAAAATCGTAAGCTGCAAGGACAAGCTTTGGTGATATTTAGTATAGAGTATTTATATTGTATGCCACCTCACCACTTTTTTCATAAGTTAGTTACAACTTGGATATCCAGGAAGACTGTGTTTTTCTAAAGTACCATGGTGTTTCTCGGATGTTGGCATCACGGTAGAGGAGCCGTGATCTAGCCAGCTGTTTCTGGGTAGACTCTCAGTCTTGGTGGGGTGCAACAGCCAAGGGTTTATTTTTGGTCTGGAGTCGCTAGGTCAGCTGGGATACTGTTTCACTCATCTCGTATCTTCCTGGGTCCTACACAGCGTGAGCCACTGAGGCCCACGTCCTTTCTGGGAAGAGCAAGAGTGTGAACCACACTAAGGCTAGGTACACGTGCACCGTGAATCACTAGCCAAAGCAGGTAGCAGAGACAGGCCCAAGGTCAAGAGGGAGAAAAGTGCATGCTGAGCACGTCGCATGCAAGGGCACAGATAGAATCTGGGCAGTCAGGCTAATCCGAGTCTGCCTGGCCCTTGCTGGCTCTAGGCATCCGTGTGGTCCAAATCTAGGAAGTGTCACCAAAAAGAATCTGCTGAGTTGTTTTTTTTTAATTCCCCTGATAATTCATTGAAATTATACTTACCTCAGTACTTACTATCTTGTTAGTTTTTCTAACGCAAACATGTTCAAGTTTGTGGAATAATGTTAAGTGAATCAGGAATATAAGGGTTGGCAAAGCTCCACCAGTCACGAGAGAGTCTTTTTCTAGCTCTGTCAGGGTCTGGCAGTAGAATTCCCAGAATTGAGTATTAGGGAAAGTGTGGGAGCCTAGATGTTACTGAAAGCTGTAGTTTAAATACGAGAAAAGAAGGTCCTGCCTGTATCTCTCTGCTTACATTAGTTGGCAAGGAGAAGACCCTTCCCCCAGTGTTATCACAGACAGTTCAAGGTAAGTGTCTGGCTTGTTATTAGCCATTTGACATCCTTTGTCACCCCTCTCCCCATTTCAGTGTTCTTAGACAGTAAGTGTTATTAGTGCTATTAGGCAGTAAACCACCTCCAACTTAGTAGCGCAACTCAGTACTAATCCGTTATTTCTCACTACTTGGTGGACCTCTGGGGTCTGTTGGCTGTCCTCCCCCAAGCTCAGCCGTGCAGCTTCATTTAACTAGGATCTTATCTGAGTTCTACTGTCCAAAATGGCTTCAAGCCATGACTGCAGACCTCTCTCCATGTGTAGCTGCCAAACTTTTCAAATGGTGGCTCTCGTCCATGTGAGGAAGGTAACACTGCCAAATGTCTTTTCTGCTGCCTTCACATCTTCACATGCTTTTTCCCCCCCAAAAGGTAAACTGTTGCATGAGCCATTTCCGAAGGTCTGCGGAAAGCTTCTGTTTCTTGTCATCCCAGTTTTTTTGCTTTGTTTTTTTTTTTTTAAAATAAATCATATAATTGTTGATAGGTCTAATCTCTTATAAGTTGGTTAGCAAACTGTGGGCAGGAAGTGCATGATCTTTAGATGACCCAGGTTTCTAGAGGGCCAAGGAGCAGGATGCAGAGGGAATGCCCAGAGGTCAAGTTGAACACTGACCGTACCAGCCTGGCTTTATAACTAAACTGGCTTTAACTGCTGCTCAGTTTGGTTTAAGGAGTACCTGATGTTATAGTAGCCCTTAAAACAGAGATACATAGATTATTGTAGTAAACGTTTGTGGGTGGTATTGTTAGACCAAACAGCCAACAGCCAATCAGGAACCTGGCTGCTATGACTTAGTTACATCCTCATCCTTGATGGTATATAAATTGGGAACATGAAACAGATATGTGTGTGTGTGTGTGTGTATGCGCGCGCGCGCGCGCGCGCGCGCGCGCGTGCCCACAATGGGGGGGAGAGAGAGAGAGAGAGAGGGAGAGAGGAGAGAATCTAATACCAATCTGCTACCTGTTTAAAACTCTGTAGGGACCAGTTTCTCAGGGCCATGATAAAGATTACATGATAAAATTCTTGGGATATATTTAGAAATGTAAAGCAGTGGGTGGTAAAGTAGTAATTCATTGTGTAGCCCTCATAATTTTGATTGCACAAAGTGAAGATTCATTAAGGACACTTTGCTCATAAGATAATTACAGAGCGGAAGATGTGTACCTTGCGGTGCAGCAGCCATTAGCCACATGTGGCTGTGGAAGAGGAGGATGTGGCTAGGCCTGAGCTACTTCTCCATTTTGTACTAAGTGAAGAGTTAATACGGAAAATAATATAAAATAGCTCACTAGTAACTCCGCTGTTGGTCACATGTTAGAATGATAATTTGGATCTATCAAATTAAATAAATTATGTTATTTAAATTACCGTTCGTAATGCAGCCACCAGAGATACTAAGAGTCCAGGCCTTTAATCCCAGCATTTGGGAGGCAGAGGCAGATGGATCTCCGTGAGTTTGAGGCCAATTTGATCTATATAGAGAGAGTTTCAGGACAGCCAGAACTACAGAGTGAGACCTTGTATCAAAAATCAACAACAGCAAAACAACAGCAAACAGAATGGTAAAGGCTGGAGGTGTTTCAGGAGGACTGTGATAGGGCTCGGTTATGGTTGTAAAAGCTAAGAGCTCAAAAAGCTAAACACCAAAAGATCTAATAATCCAGTCAATAAGCAGCCAAACGAAATAAACAGAGGCTTTTCAAATGTATCACTTGTTTTCTGGATGTGTGTGGAATGTCTTTTCCTTAAAGATCCTAATGTCGGACCAGGAACTATCTACCTGTTAGGGTTCAGGAAGGAGCATTGGGCATTCAGAGCGGGATAACTGTGAGTGATGAAGGCTTCAGTATAATCGAAATACTTCATACACACGTATAAAAATACCACGAAGCCCACTATTTCATATAGTTAGTATACATTAATAATACTAAAAGGAAACACAGATGGCCAGTATATGAAAACATGGTCAACATTGTTCACCATCAAGGAAGTACAACTCAAAACTACATTGTGATTCGACTCACACCAGACGAGAGAAAAAGAGCAACCAATGCTGCCAAGGATGGGGACAGGGAAGAGAACCCTTAAAACACTGTTGTTAATCATGTAAATTAGGCCAGCCATGGTGGGAAATGGTACGGAGGTTTCTTCAAAAAACTAAAATAGAACTACCATACTTCTATTACCATATTGCCACAGATATCGATAGATTGGTAGATACATTGATATATATGCGCGTGTGTGTGTGTGTGTGTGTGTGTGTGTGTGTGTGTATGCCTGCCCATGTGCTCTATCCACAATAGCATGCTATGGAATCAGCCCGGGTACCCTTAAATGGATGAATGAAAAAAGAAAAGGTAGGCTACGTAGGCAATGGGGTTTTATTTAGTCATGAACAAAATGAGGTTATTTGCAGAAAAAGGAATGTCACTTGAAATCTGCATGTTAAACAAAACAAGCTGTTCGCACATAGACAAATGTTGCATGTTCTCTCTCATATATGAAATTTTGGAGGGAAGAGACTTAAAAGAGAAGGGGACTGAAACAGATAAAGTGGAGAAGGGAGGACAAGAAAGAGTAATAGAGATTGTGAGTATGACTCGATTACATCGTATGTGGAAAAGCCACAGAAAAATCTATTACCTTGTATACTTGTATAATTTCTATTTACCAATAAGAAACTAAAAACAAACCATCAAAAAGCCTTTAACTCAAGATGTGAAGAACACATCCTAGTGTAGTCTTGGAAGATATTATGATGTTTCAGACCAGGGCTCAGAAAGCTTTGCATGGCTAGAAGCCCACACAGACCTCATAAATTATAGCAATCTGATACACTGGCCAAGAGTTTTAACTGCATGCTTTCATAATAAAAGCATAGCCTGCTTGTTACTAAAGCCTTTGAGAGTCAAAACTCTTCTACCTGAGGAAAGTTGTTTCTGGAGACCTTGAAGATACTGAATTAACCCAGTGTTTTCTAAGAATTGCTTGTTCCATACCAAGTGGCTACTTGAGCCAATGACAGTTGAGTTTCTCCAGTGTGTTGGGTACCAATACATATTAAGCTCATGACACATATATCATCTTACTTCATCTTCAAAACAGCCTGTAAGAAAACAGGGCTTCTAGTGTGCCAACTTCTACTACCCGGTGATCACATGTGTGCACACACACACACACACACACACACACACACACACGGATTCTATGGATATTTCTACAAAGAGGAAACAAAGACCTTGAGATTATTTGCCCAGGGCACACAGCCATTATTTGCTGATCTGGGACTCTGACACTCAGGTTCTACCACCGCTATTACTAAAGCTTCTATTATGTATCATGTTGTCCCGTCTTACAGAGGTTCCCAAGGAATAAGGAGGGGGCTCATAAATATCTAGGAGAGGAATGGGCTCAGAACTTCTTTGTTTTCTAATACCCAGCATCCCCATGTCACACCTGTCTGCACCTCTCCATCCCCATTATCCGACTTCCTTCTGTTTGTTCTGTTAGCCTGCCCATTTGCCATAGATTTTTCCCACGTTGGCCTAAAAAGCTTCAGTGTTGCAGTCATCTCTTTGGTGCTCTTGGATTCTTTTCATCACCTACTATGGCAGTATTTCCACTTGCACATCTTCTTGGAGGTCTGGAGATTCTTGATCAATTGTTTGTGTAAAAATATATGATCAGCATATGGAGTGCCATGAAATAACTGGGTGAAATCGTATGTATGAATGGCAGTCAGTCTATAGATTCATTGGAAAGGAACTGGCATACTTTATGGGGCTATCTCCGAGAGGTACAGACCACCTATCACAGTGAATGTTATGTCTCTCAATATGTCTTTTGTAATGTCTTTCAACAAACTTGTATACCACGTATACATAAATTTCCTTCAGTACCGCAGGCTGCTCTTCGGTGTTGGATATAGAGATTTGTGAAAGATAGCATCTGTCAGAGTCAGTGTTCCAGGAAGCCTGGCTGTAAGAAGGTAAAGCCTCCAACTTGGCAGAACCGTTGCAGCGGTACTGGCAGAGCCCCTGGGGGTCCCTGCAGTTTCCCTCAGTTATTGATTGCCCCTCCAGGAGTCCTGTGCTTTCCATAGCTGCCTGGATCCCTCTGGCTAAAGTGCAGTGAGCTCAGCCCTATGAAAGATGGTGGAGAAGCTGCAGGTGCTCCTGGCATCCTCCAGTGAGAAGCACAGAGAGCTGGAGCTGCAGGCAAGGCTTGCTTGGTGCTAGAAGTTCTAAGAACGTGACTCATCAACAGGAGCGGAAGTGGGAGGGTCTCTTTACCCTTAGCAATTCTCAGTGTTTCCTTCCCAAATGATACCAAAGACTTTGAAGCTGAGGCTTCTTCCTGGAATCCTGGCTGGTGTAGCAAAAGGATGTTTCTGAGTCGCCAGGCAGTCCCTAGCAGCGTCGCCCGGCTGGCAGATTGGCCTCATTTACTCTCTGATGTGCTTGTGTAGAGACCAATCTCTAGGGCTTGAATGTGACTGCTGCTCTTGCCGCTGACTTATTACACGGCATCGAAAACATAATGTTGGACTCTTGCATTACAGTTTCTAAGGCCTTTTTCACTTTCAGTTGTTATCATTATTACCTCTGTGTAAGAGAGGAGGAGGCTGACGCTGAGACCCGTCCTTGGTCCCTTAACTAGAGACGTGGGGTTGTGTATTGAAGAGGGTAGTTTGACGGAGGGGATTCCCACTTGGGATAGAAACTTATCTCTCGAAGGCATTAAATCTACACCTACCTTTGCTTGGGAGTTTTGGGGAAGTGATTGCTAACTGCCTGCTTAAACTCAGTCTTGGCTCTTAAATGAGGATGTCTGGAGATTCTGTTGTGGTAATTAGGGTTATTTTTGGTGGACTTGAAATACAGCTGTGTTAACCGCACAGCCATGGACTCTGGCAAACTGGCTTCAAAGCATGGCTGAGCTCCTCACGAACACACAGACTCGTCAGACCATGAGTGTCTCATTGGTTTAGGTTCTCCTCTGTACAGTATGAGGAATATCAGTACTTCCCATGGAGCTGTGGGCCTTAGATGCATTTTATTTTCATTTATTTAATTTTATTTTATGTGCTTTGGTGTAAGGGTGTCCCCTATAACTGGAGTTAAGGACAGTGTGAGCTGCCATATAGGTGCTGGGAATTGAACCTGGGTCCTCTGTAAGAATAGCCAGTGCTCTTAACCACTGAGCCATCTCTCCAGCCCCTTGATGCATTGCTTTATGTTAAACTTTTGAATACTACTTGGTGGCACCTGAGAAGCACCTGATGAGTGGGTGCCAGCTCTTAATCTCCATCGTCCTGTTGGCAGCTCGAAGACATGCATGCTTCTTATGTATGCAGCTGTGAATTCTGAAAGTTTTCATCGGTCCTCTGTGATTACACTTGCGAGAAGCAGTATCCTTTTCTTACAGATGTCAGAATCACCAAACCTGAACAACTGATCCATTAACCTGATGACCCTTAGCCTTTTATTTTAGACATTTAAGTCTTTGTGTTACTGTGATCTGTTTCCTTTCTGTCCTGATGTAGTCAGAACTTCTGTTCTGTGTAAGGTGTGTGTGTGTGTGTGTGAGTGTGTGTGTGCGTGTGTGTGTGTGTGTGTTTTTAAATCAGAAAGACAAAGAATATGACTTAGAAATGATAAATATGACCGGAAAGAGATAGGCACTTTTCTATAAAAGTATGGTTTTTAAAATTGTTCTCACACAGCTTATTAACAAGTATGTGTTTTATTTATCATGTTAGTTTTAGTCACTGACAAAATGTCTGAATAAACTAGTTAAGGGAGTTGGGACTTACCTTGGCTCACAGTTTGAACCTGCGCTGCCTGGCTCCAGTTCACCGGGCCTGAGATCAGATAGACACCATAGCAATGGAACCATGTGGCAGAGAAGGCTCCTTTATGGGGACAAGGAAGCAAGGGGAAATGGGGAAGAACCAATAGCCTACTTCCTCAAAGTAGGCCCCGCCCTCTGGTTTCCATCACCTCTCAGTAGTTCCATTAAATTATGAATCAAAAAAACAGTTATGAATCCACTGATTAGGTCAAAGACCTCATGTCCCAATCACCTTCCACATGCCCCATCTCTGAACCAAGCCTTCAACACAGGAGCCTTCAGAGGACTTCAAATCCAACCCATAAACTTCATAAATAAATGTAAATAAATAAATATAAGTAAATATACAAATAAAGATAAATGAAACACCAGACAGAAATGTTTGCATGTGTATGTTTCATCACCTATAATGTTACTTCTCTTCATTTACATGTGGACCGAGGATGTTTCTTTTCTTTCTTTTTTGTTTTGTTTGTTTTTGTTTTTTGATTTTTGTTGTTGTCGAGACAAGGTTTCTCTCTTGTAACTCTGGCTGTCCTGGAACTCACTCTGTAGACCAGGCTGGGCTTGAACTCACAGAGATCCGCTTGTCTCTGCCTCCAGAGTACTGGGACTAAAGGCGTGCGCCACCACAACCCCACTGGAGGATGTTTCTAGAACGATGTTTCTTTGTGAAACACGGAGAGACCAAGAGGAAACAGGCACTGATGATGCCTGTGGCTCTCATCAGAGAAATGCATCTAGAACTAAATTTTAAAATGATACAAAAATAGGTATGATTTCAGTTCATGTCTTATTTTTAAATATATTATTATTCAAAATATTAAAACTTAATTCCTCACATCATATTGGGAATTTCCAGATGAATCTATTACAGTTTGAGTTAATGTGTGCGTGTATGTGTGTATGTAGGTATGCGTGTGGGTGCTGTGTACCGCTGGGCACGTGTGTTACGGTGTATTTGTGGAGACCAGGGGACGACTTGCAGGAGTTGGTTCTCTCCTTCCACCATGCCACCGAGTGGGTCCCAGCAGTAGAACTCAGGTTGTGAAGCTTGGCTGCAGGTGCCTTTTCCCTCTGAGCCATCTCACTGGCCCTTCAGATGAATCTAAAAATTTAAGCCAGGAGCTGGAGAGATAAGCTCAATCCATAAAGCACTTACCGTACAGGCATTAAGAAGGTTCCATCCCTGGGACCCACATGAAAGGTCATACGTGCAGCACCCCCTCCAGTGCTCAGAGAACATCACGGAAGAGTGGGCGGAAAGGTTGGATGAGCTAGAGGATGTGAGATGTATCGTAAAATGGCCTCTTCTGGGTAAGACATAGAGGCTGCGCTCATGAACTCACCGCAGCTGTGCTTACTCACGAAAGACACACACAAGATTGGGCCTGTCAGCATTGCATCATGGAAAGGGGAGGAGTTTGTGAGACCGCCCCACTCCTTGGGGGTCTGTTGACACTTTCTTCAGTGGTGTAGCTACTGATCAGTTGCCCATGCTGCAGTAATAACCTCCTGCTTTTGCTCATACAGGAAACCTAATTAAACAGTGGGTCGTACTCACAAATGACAAGAAAGTAGGAGGGGGCGTTCTAGGGAAGAAGAAGTGTTTCAGAGAAAGAGGAAGGGGGTGATGGAGTGTGGAAAAGAATAACATACATTCTGTACACGCGTGGAACTAAGATAAAGAGACATTTTAAAAAGTAACTTTTTCCAAAGTGCCAGTTGTGATGGTATGTGCTTTGTAAGCTCCGTGCTGAAGAGGCAGAGCAGGGCTCTCCAACCAGCCCGCCTGGTCTATACAGATACTGGCAAGTGTCTTAATCTTAGGTTGCAAAATGTCTTTCATAAAATACTATGAAATCTGATCTCATAAAAACAAGTTGATAAATTTGACTGCATAAAAATCTAAAACCCTCTGTGTGACATTAACTAAACGAACCGCTGTAAGCTAAATTAAAAGACAGCTGTCAGACCATGAATAATATTTGCAAAACAAATAAGGTAAATGTGAGAAATATGAAAAAGACTTGAAATCTAAACGCAAAAGAACATGCTAACTGAAAACTGGACTGAATTTTTTGACCAGGGAAATTTAAAGAAGAAAAATTTACAAAAATTCAATAAGCAGACAGAAAAATATTCAACTGCTTAGTTGTAAGGAACCCCCACCCCCTACCCTCACCTCAACACACAAAAAAAGAAAGCAAATCAAAGCTATCTGTACCCCTTCAAACTAGACAGGAATAGACATCTGTCTCATGTTCTAATGAGTAATGGCAAACCAGACCAGTTTTTCTGGAGCACAAAATAGCAATATGTATGTGGGATTTCAATAAGCATTCCTTTTCCTTCTGCAGCTTATTATCAGGAGATAACTAGACAAGCAGATGTAGTCCACACCTGTACACTCAAAGGTCTTCCTCACTGTCGGAACACGTGAGGAACAGACCCACTGAAAAGGAAGGAATCCTGCAGGGTATTCCCCAGTGAGAAGTGCCAAGAGATTTTACACAACATGTCCTGTTTATAATGGTTTCTCAATACTTTTGTTGGTTTTCAACTATATTTACTTGTTCATTTGTCAGTTTGCTAGTCTGTTTATTGACTTATGTATACGTGTGCCATAGGGCACATGTGGCGGTCAGAGGACAACGTGTAGGATTGAACTCAGGTCATCAGGCCTGGCGGAAGGAACCTTTACCAGCTGAGCTATCTTGCTGGGCCTTGGTTTTTGGTTCCTGAGCCTCACAGTATACCCCGAGAGTGGCCAACAGCCCATTTATCTGCCCAGGCTGCTCTCGTAGTCATGGCAACACTCTGTCTCTGCTGGGATTAGATGCAGATGGTGCCATACCTTGTTGTAAGTTTTGTTTGTAACACATGTATCATTCTGTGTCGGTGCGTGAAGGTGTTCAGGAGCCTTCCACCAGCATAAGAACAGCAGTCTCTCTACAATAGTTTCAGGTGATCTTAATTTCTTCTTTGTACTTATAATTAATGCTTACTATTCAGTACAATTGTTTATTTTGTTAAATAGAATTTAAGTGTTTCCAACCTCCACAGGGCTTCAGTGGGTTTTCAGGCAATGCAGACTTGCTCCTTGAGGAAAGTGCGCTATGACTGGAAATAGCTTTGGGCCCAGGGGATCTGTGTGGTAGGATGTTTGCTCAGGTACACAGATGGGGTCTGATCACTGGTGCTTGTTTCATTCAAACCTGCGTGTTCCTTGTCAGTCTGTGAAACATTGACTGACTGTTTCTGCATGCTCTGGACATCATGCTGGGCGTCATGGCTTACACAGACGGGCAGACCTAATCTCTGCTTTACGGAACTAATAAACGGGTGACAGATGGATATCTTAGCACCAAGTGTCAGTATCCTGTGGTGGTACTGCAGAAAGGTACCTCATCCCAGGAACAGGGGAGGATGCACACGGAGGATGATTAAAGTCTTTGCTTAAATGTTGAGCAAACAAAAGAACTGAAGGGGCTGAGGCAGGGCCTTGGGGCTCAGAGACGGTGCATATGAGGTATGTCTGAGGCTGGGCGCTGAACCAATAAGCAGGAGATCAGCTAGACAATCTCACATTAGGAAAGCAGCCTTAAATATTTGGGAATTTCACACTAATTTTCTCCCCAAAACCCTCAAAAAAAAAAAAAAAAAGCTCACACAGACAGTATAAGAATCGTATGTTGCAAATCTGGAAATTGGCTGGACATTTGGAATGCCAGCATGCACATAAAAGCCTGGCACAGTGCTGGAGAGGTAGAGGCAGGTGGATCCCTGGGGCTCACTAGCCAGCCAGTCTAGTCAAAACTGTGACCCCCACATTCAGTGACATACCCTGTATCAGAAAGTAGGTGGAGGGTGATTGAGGAAGACAGTCAGCGTCGACCTCTGACCTCTAAACCATGTAGACACATGTTGATGCATACCAGTATAAACGTGTAAACACACACACACACATACACACACACACACACATACACACACACACACATACAAGCTTTGGGAGTCATTGCTGCCTTAAGATTTAAGTTGTTCTCGTTGCTATACGTAAGCCCTGGATCTTTGCCTGTTTTCGGAAGGGAGGCATCTGTAGTACACCCATCCCCCTAGGACAGCAGAAGAAGAGACATGGTAGAAAGCATCCCTGAAATCCTCCTCCACGAGACAGCCAGAGTGTGGTAGAGTGGCCCAGCTTTAAGCCACCTGACCTCCCCTAAGTGTTCTTCAGCTACGAACTATTTTCCATTGAGCAGTTTGTGATCATAGATTGGTGTCACGGTTTAATTGTGTTTCTGATAACAGTGTTCTAAACTGTGAGGAAAATTGCCCCAACCAATTAAGTGCTCCTAAACTAATAATCCTCTGTTTGGGGTGTTGATTGGCTAGTTACAAAGTTAAAAATGTTCCATGGGAATGAGCCCTTATGAGAAGGCACTGTGTGCTTGCTTGTAGTGGACAGCAAAGATACAGATTCAGGCATTCCTGACCTTGGTCTTTAAACTGTTTCACAAGAGAAAACATCCATTTGTAGGAAACCATTCAACAAGAAACTAAGGATCAAAAGCAGGCACCACAGTGCAGTGAGTATCCTGTGGCCCAAATGCCTGCTGGTACCATGCCCACCGGAACCCTGATGCTGTGCTCTGAGTGTCCATGTCACCTCCTCAAGGTAATAGGGTAAGATTCTAACTCCCAGTTTAGTGGTGTTAAGAGGTAGGTATTTGGGAAGGTGGCTCGGGCCTGAGGGGCAGCACTCTCGAATGCAACCAGTACCCTTATCCAAGAGTCTCAGGACAAGTCTGAATTTCCTACTGCACAGCAACACATTAGGAAAGCACCGCTTGTGAAAAAACAGGTCTCGTCAGAACACCCACTGCTACGCTGCTCTCAGACTTCTCAGCTTCCAGAATTGTGAGAAATAATAAGCCACAAAGAAGTATTGTGTTTGAGCAGGTGAGCTGACTTAGACATGTGGACGATTAGAAAGTGCAGTGTATCCGGCTTTAGAAGCAGGTAGAAAAATCAAAGGAGACCAGGTAGGCTTTTCCTGCTTGGAGAAAAATCTAGCCCCAGTTCGGGTAATCACTATTCTGTGATCACCGAGTGTGACCCGCTTGAGGGTGGTACAGCTGGTTTCCTGGGTGCTGCTGTCCACAGTCCTAGGGAGTGTGTCCTGAGGGAGCCGGGGTTGTGAGAAGCAAGGTGACTTCTGAAGGTTCACACAGGTCATTTCTTGTAGCGTCTGGTCAGAAACACTCCTGTTTTTGATTTGCACCCTTTAGTCAATGAGCAGTGTGTGCCATTGGAAGAGGAAGCAAAGCGTTTGGCTGCTAGGCACGGAGAGGGATTAGGAAAACTTCCAGTAACAGTGCTGTTGTTTTAGAAGCTTCCGACTCAATAGAAGAACGAAGCGTTGGAACACCTGTCTCTTGCTTTATCAAGAGTTTTGATTTATTAGACACTGATTTATTAAGCGCTGTATATGTGAGGCTATTTTAGCCGTGGTCTGCCCGGCGGGCAGAGGAGATGGATAGCTGCATTACTCTGGATCCTGTTCCTAGTGCTGACCTGCTGTCATCTTCAGATGACAGTGATTATCAGGATTCTGAAGACATGCCTCCTTGTTGTAACCTCTTCCTGAGCCAGCTCGGGCTGCTAGACTCTGGACAACTTGCTCCCAAAATTCAAAGGTACCTGTGTTTAGATGCTGGAGACTTCTCTGCAATTTTGGCTCTGCCTGGCTCTGGAACTCCTTGCCCCAAATGAAAACTGTGTGCAGCAGATAATTAATATCACGGTAGTAGCGTGGATATAAATGTTCTGCCAACATATAACTAACAGTCACTGTTTGAACATAAATAGAAATTACCTTTGAAAGTTCTTAAGATTTTTCTTAATAAAAGTTTATCTAAAAAAGGCTGTAAGTGGGGAAGGGGCCCTGTGAGGGGGTGAGGACTCCGAGGGACAAAATAAATTTTGCAGCCACTTCCTTTTTACTCATATTTGAAGTTAAAGTGTATATGAAGATAGAATTCTTCATTTAAAGTATTTTCTCAAGCTTCTGTATATGACTATTAAGAAATAAAGTGGGGCTGGGGAGAGAACTCAGTAATTAAGAGTACTTGCTGTCCTTTCAAAGGATCTTGGTTCCCAGCACCCACATAATGCCTCACAACTGCCTGAGACTCTCGTTCCAGTGGCTCTGGTGCCCTCTTCTGGCCTCCCCAGGCACCTGCACTCAGGGCATGCATACACATAAAGCAAAATATAAAAGTCAAAAAGAAGAACTGAAGGAAAAAGACTAAGGGCAGTGTAGAAACAGCATAGCATAGCTACAAACTGTAAAACAGCACGTCTCAGGCCAAACATTTTCCGCAGGTTACAAGCAAGGCCACACAGGTCCAAATCTCTATCCAGACCACGTTGGCATTTCCATTTTGAAAACCACATTCAAAACAAACTAAATTACATTTGAATACCCTTCCAGCCGTGGATATCCAGGCTTTACTATGTAAATGTCACTGCTGATCTTGGTATGCAACCACAGAAGAAATTGTCAAATTATATGTGAATATGGGAGTTTAGCATTAATGTACCAAGAGCCTTTGCATTTATTATGTCATCCGTGTGGCAGTGGTTTCCCATGAATCTGTTGGTTCTGATTACCTCCTTTCATTCAAAAAATGTCTTTACATCTTAGTACTCATATCTTGAGAGAATGGCTTTCCTCCACGGTGCCTTTACCGAGTTTCTCTGATGCAGCCGTTAGACTGCCAAGGTTTAAGAGAGAAAAACGGTGTGCTTTGAGTTCTAATGGAACTCTGAAAACCAGAATTACCCATTTAAGAAGTACTAATCGTGCAAATAGTATTAAAAGAAAACCTGGCTTTTGCTAGCAGATACAGGATGTAATTTGACAATGGCTGTCCGTTTTGCCTGCATCAGAGGAGATGAGCCAGACAGTCTCTGGAAAGACAAATGTATATGGTCGGAGAGGGATGAGGGCCACAAGGACAGAGAGGTGACAGGGTGGCTTGTTTCGATTCCTTGGCCAGGGAAAAGTCAGGGAGTTAGCCTTTGCACACTCCCGGAGGCAGCAAGCTGGAGAGCGCGTGAGACTGAGAACGGTGTTTACAGAAGAGAACCCCCAGGCCGGCTGTCTGACGAGGAGCTGGCTGGTGGGTTCCACCAGCAGCTTGGGACCCTGGTGCCTGGGAATAAGCAGAGGGGCAGCCAGGCCCAGTAGCTGAGACAAAGGTGGAGGATCCTGATCTAAATGAGGTAGAAATGGCTAAGGAGAGGGAGGGTCCCCATTGGAGGAAGTCTAACTTTCAAACTTGAAGAGTTACCCAGGTGGGAAGCCATGGGTTGGTGGGTTCCATGTCACAGTCAGCCAATCCGAAAGTCTGATATTCTGAGACACATTAGGGTGACTATAGCTGATAATAATATTGTCTGTGTTTCAAAGTCAATAAAAGAGAGGATATGTGAATGTTTTTACCACAAAGAAATGGTTTTGAAATAGTCTAATAACTCTATATGATCATTGCCCAGTGCACGTATACAGGAAAAACACCCTGTAAATGTTCGCGAGCATCGTACGTCCATCAGAAGTTTACAAAGAACTTTTTAAAAAGCACTGCCCTGGCTGTCAGTAGGGAATCGACTGTAGAAGGAGACAGTGGGGCGTGCTGTGGCACACCTTCCATCTGCCCTTGGGGTGCAGAAGCCATTTTTTTCTCTCTTTGTTTGAGGCCAGCCCGGTCTGTAGAGTGAGTTCTAGGACAGCCAGGACTATGCAGCGAGGCTCTGTCTCAAAACAAAACACGACAAGAAGTGTGTGTTTGCGGGAGCGTGAGAACGGATGAGCGGCGAGGAGCTCGACCCCAGTGTCCTAGGGAGGGGTCATGGGGTCCGAGCTGAGTTGAAGAGTGAAGGTGGTGAACCCAAGACTGGGTTTGAGGTTTACGTGGAGAACGACTTAGGGTTCATCACAGCACCCTGTCTGCGGCTTTCTCTGTGAGGACGGGAATGGTAGGAGCTTGTGCCAACGGGAGCTCCCCTCCTGAAGCTCCTAGAGTGGGATGGCCAAGATCCTTGAGCACTTAGAAAGTGTATCAAGACGGGCTGAGAGATTAGTGTGGTCGGAACTCTTGTACATTAATGCTTCTGCCTTGTTTTTTGCATCTGATTCTGGCAGAGACACGAAGAGCAGGATTATGGGAAATGACAGTGTGCTTACCTGAGTATCCAGGGCTCAGCTGTGCACAGGGCCAAGGTAGAGAGTCGCTTCTAGTTTCTAGAACCCACAGAACCCAGTTCTGCTTCCTTGCATTCAACCTAAGCATGAAGGGTTTTTGTTGTTTTTTTTTTTGTTTAATTGGCATGTATTCCTTGGTTGGGGACCGGTCCTCCCACAAAGGCAGGTTGCTGGTCTCACCTCCCTCCCCGTAAGTCACTCTGCCCTTCTGCAGTCTCTGGTTCCTCCACTCTCTCTTGTCTCCCATGGCCTTATGAGCCCCTGTTTATTGCCTCCCAGGCGGCTCTCAGCTTTGACCCCAGCGGTTCCCAGCCTCTCCACCTCAGATGCATCCACAGCATCCTCCCCAGAAAGCAGCAGCACCCTCTGCCAAGACTGGAGGACGATGCATTAAAGCGTAGGCCTCTGTGGAGGCTAACTAAGCACCCAGATAACGTCCCATCGGGAGCCTCCAGTGTGCTTTCTCATCCTCCCTCCCCCCTACTCCCACCATTCCAACCCCCACAGCCTCAGGAGTCCTTAGCGTGCTCAGCAAAAGGTGCTCTATGCACCACAGAATCTTAACAGCAGAAAAAAAGGTGCCTTGTAGCAAGACACAGTGTGTGTGTGTGGTCCAGCCGCTTGTCAGATGCAGCGACACCTGTGCGATGGGGATCAATGCTGGTAGACTTGACCTCTCCCAGGCTGTGGGGTCAGTCAACAGAGGGTAAAGGAGTAGAAATAGTCGAATGGCCAAGTGGAAAGGGTAGAGAAGGGAGCAGGAGGCTGAGATGGTTTAAATGGGGTTTAGTGAACCAAAGCCAGACCCACCCATAGATCTTCTTGAAGGAGACATGAGGACCACTGCAAATGATCTTTTGTTTTATAAGGATGCAGTCCTTGTGGGAAGATACACAGACTTAACAGAGGTGGGGGTGGAGCGCAGAGCCGGCAGGTATCCCTCGTACACTCAGCATCCCCAGCACTCATTTATAAAACTTACGGATGAGGGAAAGGAAGCAGGGACTATTTTTCAGAAGTAAAGGAATGGTCTTATTTTACCATGAAATATAGTTCTGATGTGGTTTTCCATTTCAAAAGTCCAGCCACACTGTTTGTATCAGGGAATTGCTCCAGCTGGAAATGACTCTCCATTTTCTTCCTATTCTTTCTAATAATGACTTCGCAGCTGTAGAAGTCTTTTTAATAGTTCTATAACCCAGGTGAACCTGGTTCTATAAACGAGGCTCCTGGAAGCCAGAATCAGTCCAGAGACATATCAAAAGGAATACCTGATATCACTGAAAGGCTATTTAAACTGAATGTCCTAAGAACCTGAAAAGCCATTTCATTCATGAACGTCACATTGAAACGTATCCCTCCATGAGTTACTGCCATTAGCTGTTTCTGTCTTTTTGACTACCTCGTAACTCTCTTCTGAATGCCTGCAACTTTCCCTCTAGACCAGCCTACTTAAGGCGTCTTGCTTCTCTCTGCATGTTTCCCCCTCTTTGGCCCTGAGACTCAGATGTCAAGCAGGCTGGCCTGCTTCCCTGGCTAACCTCCTTACCTTTCTCAGTCTGTATCACAAATCTCACTGGCCCATCCGCCCTCAGCAAGGCAGCCTTCTGCTTCGGTTCTAAGATGTTGGGTGCTTAACACCTAGACAAATAAGACAGTCTTTTGCCTGCATTCTGTCATGGTTATCTGAAAATATTTCCTCCACCAGAAATTCCCTTTGTCAGTACCTAATGGTAGGAATTAATTCAGATGGACATTAGATTGTGTTGGTCACTAGATTGTGGTTCTTCATGGACATGCGCACCTCTCTCTCTCTCTCTCTCTCTCTCTCTCTCTCACACACACACACACACACACACCTTTGCACGGATAAGACTGCCACACTAGTTAAGGAGAGTTTCTGGTGTTGGCTCAGAATACATTGCCTGCTCCTGGAAGAGTACAAGATTATTCTGTGACAAACATGAATGACCAGTGGCTATGGTACAAGGATCAGGTTACACTGAATGAGCAGTTACCCTGCTCCACTGGGGAAGGGGTTGCTTGAAGTGTTATAGACACAGAATAAAACAAAGCTATGAACCAGTGTTTGACAGATTGATTGACGGGGACATCAGGTGGGCTTGTTACAGCAGAGCTGGGAGGTTTCTGATGCTGCCCATAGTTTTAGAGTTGATAGGGAATGTTCTACTTTTCGATACATTTCAAATGTTTTCCTAATAGTTACAGAGCTGTTCAGCTATACAGGTCAGTAGTATTTATTGAGAGGGCTAAAGATAGTACGAGACCCTTCGGTAGCATTCTGTCTCACTACAATCATGTTCTGTACAGTGTTTATGAAGTTCAGAGAGCTTCAGTTCACCCTGGATGATCGTACACTCTCCTACTAATCAGCCACCCTGTAAGTTCCTGAGTGTGGTCGGTGGAGGAAGCAGCTGTAGATGAAACGGCTAAAATGTATTAGAAAAACAACTGTGTTTCTGGCCCTTCAGATCGTGGTGGGGCTATCAATCAACTTATATACAAAGAGGGACACGTGACATTACATCAGCATCTTATCATGTTTGTCTGTCATTGCTCTATGGTTTGCCTGAGAAAGAATGTCAGGGTTTGTATTTATTTTAGAGTTTATATAAAAAGACATGTACACATGTATCATGCAAATTCTGTTATAGACTCAGGTCTGAAACTTTGACATACAACAACGTTCTGTGAAACAGGACCATTAATGCCACCACAAGGAATTTTAACCCTGGTTTTTGCTTACCTTTTGTTTAATTGTAAGCCAGCAGTAGGTTTCATTATTAAATAAACACACAAAAGGCACACCGGAGTTGTACCTTTGAGACATTCACGTACTTAGATTATGAGGTATGTTAACAGGGATGTACATAAACATGAACAATCTTTGTACTTTCTGTAGCAGAATTCCAAGGGCTAGATACTATTAATGTCCAATCTCCACAAAATTTAAGTTCAAAAACAATTCTCCATGTTATATTTTAAACAACTTAGATCTTTAAGTCATTATAACTCGAAAGGTTTCATTTTGGAAGTAGTTTTTGTTTGTCAGCATTATTTGATATAAACTCTGGGAAGAACAAAAACTTTCTATGGATGTGCAGAAGCCTTGTGTTAGAGGTCTTCAGACCGTTAAGAGCAGGCCGTGTATAATATCCCAGAGATTATTCGGTAATAGCCATCATGTTAGAGATGATGTTAGAGACATCACTTCATACAAGTGCAGTTACGGAAGTTATGGCGAGGGTCTGCCTGACTCAGGGACTTGATGGCAGTTCGTGAAGTCCTCCGGTGGAGTCTGCTTCATGCATAACGTCATTCCAAATTGGGAGTCCATCTGGTGAGGCTTGGCGGTGAGCGATATGCCAAAGCAGGACACCCCACCCAATGACAGCTGTTTTCCTTGGGCACCTTCTTCATCCCTTCCCCTGTCTCCCCTGCATAGTGTACCACAGAACGTAGCACGCAGTATATATTGATAGGAGTTTTCCAGACGAGGAATGATTAAAAGTGAACTTCGATATGCTGACATGATCACAATCTTCTCTACTTTTTACACTTTAATACCTCTGCAGTTAAACAGTGCCGGTGCAATAACTGTCACTCACTGAGCTACTGCTACCGAAAGTGGAAGATAGTGTTAAATTTTAGAGACTAGGATGAAGAGAGATGATGTAAGAGTTATGTATAGAATTTAAGATGCCCAGGTTCCCAGGCCCATTACTGATAAGCTGTGTGAAATGGAGGGGAGAGGGAATGAGAGATGAAAGAGGGGGGGAAGAAAATAAGGAAGGGAGAGAGTAAGGTGTATTTGATGATACATTTCCAAGTTTAATTCAAAGTAGTGGCCCAGACTTCAAAGGGCTTGGTAGGACCCCCAAGAAGATAAAGGCTGAGTAAGACAGGTTGTGTATTGTGGACTTCCTCCACTCCCATTCTAAACACACACACCCTGCCTCAGTTTCTCCCTTTGTGTTGCATACTTTTGAATGCACCAATTATAGATCATTCTTTAAAAAAAAAAACAAAAAAACTTGACTGGCAGGAAAGAAAGTTTGAGAAAATGGAAGTTTGAGGAATGGCATTGTAGACATGTCTTAGTGGGATGCTGCGGTAGCTATGGAGACATGTCTTAGTGGGATGCTATGGTAGCCATGGAGACATGTCTTAGTGGGATGCTGCAGTAGCCATGGAGACATGTCTTCGTGGGATGCTGCGGTAGCCATGGAGACATGTCTTCGTGGGATGCTGCGGTAGCCATGGACACATGCCTTAGTTGGGATGCCTTAGTGGGATGCTGTGGTAGCCATGGAGACATGTCTTCGTGGGATGCTGCGGTAGCCATGGAGACATGTCTTCGTGGGATGCTGCGGTAGCCATGGACACATGACTTAGTTGGGATGCCTTAGTGGGATGCTGTGGTAGAACAGCAAAAGTAGGAAGCTGCAGAGCACAGTGGAGGAGCATATGGAAGGTGTATGAAGAGGAGGCTGTTTGACATCAAACATACTTTTTGCCTGCTTCTCCTATTGGCTCAGCTCCAGCCTTCTGCCAAGGATCAGAGGAGGAAATGCTTCGTCTCTCCTCCAACATCCTAAGACTGCCTCCTCCCAAGACCTTCTAGCAGAGTTTCTGTGCTCTTTGTGATCCGGCTCAGCTCTTAAAGTGGCTTCCAGGGAAGAAGCTGAAAAGAAAACCATCTCGTCTCTATTTTCTGTGCAGGCGTGTGCTCTGAAGTGCAGACCATTCAAGTGTGTGTGTGTTTTGTTGTTGTTTACTTTCAGTTCTCCTTGTTAGAAAAGGTTAGTAGTTTATTCCGATGAGTATCTTTGTGTTTTTAAATGCACACTTCCAAATGGTGGACAGTCATTAGTAGGGAAAGGAACTATCAACCCTTCTTTTTTTTAAGAATTATTTTTATTTTTGTACGTGTGTGTGTGTTTGTGTGTATGTGTGTGTGTGTGTGTGTGTGTGTGTGTGTGTCCCCACAGAGACAAGAAAAGGTCATCAGATCCCTTGGAACAGAGTTAAAAGCAGCTGTGAGCCACCTGATAAATGGGGGTCCTTACCAAGGGCAGCCCATGCTTGTGACTCTGCTCCACCTTTGGCTCTGGATTAGCCCTTCTAAGTTGCCATCCCTCAAGTGCTCACTGCTGCCTCCCAGGGTTTACAGACAGGCCTGCTACAGGCTCCTTAATAGTGATAAAAATAATTGTAAGACCTTGGCTTTGGGGCTAGAGAGATGGCTCAGCAGTTAGGAGCACCGGCTGCTCTTCTAGAGGACCCAAGTTCCATTCCCAGCACCCACATGGTGACCCACACCTCTCTGTAACTCCAGTCCCAGGGCATCTGGCACCCTCTTCTACCTCAAAGGTCACCCATTGCATCAGTGAGGTGCATGCCCATGCATGCAGACGAAAGACCCACACACATAAAACAAAAACAAATTAAATCTCCAAAAAAAAAAAAAAATTGAACAGTCTGACTTCAGTCAGTTGGAAAGAGATAGGTACCTTTCTAATTCCAGAATTATTAAAAGTTAGAATTTTCACAAGCATAATAGATGGAAGAGGAAGAAAGCCAGCACCTCTCTGGGAAGGGTACCCAGCCAACAGGGGATCTTAGCATTGTTTTCCAAGACAGTGAAAATCTGAATTGACTTTGACACCCTGTACCCAGTCTCTTTTTCATCAATGGCTGCTACCAAACGAAACCCCACCTCCGCCCTCTGCTGTTACCTTGGAATATGATGCTAAAAATCCCACCACAGATCTGTTTTGACTGGACGCCTGAAACTGTTTACAGGGACTGAACAGCCTGTGTGCCTGACCTGCATTTTAATAAGCCACCTGGCAAGATCCACAGAAAGGAAGCAAAGGCTGAGCAGGTGTGAGGGAGGAAGGCAGCCTGCTTCTGCTGTTTATCAAGTGGCCACCGGCTTGTTCTGCTGTCAGGACTCTCTGGCCTGTAGCGGGGGCTGTCCCCCAGTCTGGACTCTGATCAAAGGAGGCTGAAGTCACAAATTAATTCCCCCGTGCCTCTGACAAAAGGATATCTGGATTTCAGTACTGACTATCTTACTGGCATAACCCATAGTGCTGGGTCCACCCACCCCGAGGCCTGAAGAGGAGAGCCCTTCCTGACAGCCACACCTCTAAGGAAACGCAGGACATCTTCACTGATGGGTTGGTCCGTCTCAGGATGGACATCTTCGTTTCCGGCGCCGGCCTTCACAAATTTGGCAGGCCTTTTTACTTCGTTTTATTAAGTATTTGCTTTTAAGAGATGGTGGCCTCTTGGAGGGTCTTGCTAACTTCTTGTCTTCTGCCAGGATGCATTTTGCATAGTGTGTTGTGTCAGTAGTGATGGCAGGCTACCGTGTAGCGTTAGATGTTTGTTTTCTCGTTCTTTGTGCTCAGTCACATTGTACTGTCCTGACAATGCCTTGGCTGGCCAGCCAGGCTGTTGATGACACTGCCAAACCTACGTGCTTTCTAAATTGGTCAGGATTCTGTCTTGATGAAAAGAAAAAAAAAAAAAAAAGCCTGTATTTGAAGTAATGCTGTTTGAAAGTCGTGTCACCAGGAGCTTTTCCATTTCATTGGAGAAAAATATTAATAGTTTGCCTATTACTTTCAATTCAGTGGTGTTCCCTGGAGGGCCGAGGAAATAAAGAGCGGATGTTTACTTTACCATGCTGCCAGAGTGTGATCACACTGCAGTGTGATGGGCCAGACGGGAGACAATGGTGGGCAGACGAAGAAGGGCAGCCTTTTCCGGGGGACCCTCGTGCTGTGTGGCGTGCAGAGGGCTGGCTGCTCTTTCAGAAGTCTCTGCTCACGTTCATAATGATGTGCGATCTTCCCTGCCCTATTACACGAGGTTTGGGATCCTGGCTAGAGCATGACAGACTCTGCCAGATCGTGGTATCTGTTATATTTAATAACTGAAGGCCCGACCACGTGTGCATTTGCTGGGCTAAGCCGAGCAATTTACGTCTTCGTGCGGTGATTTGTAACGGTTAATGCCTCAAACTGAAGTTGGGGTGCCCGCTTTCTAATTTTTATGTTTTTACCTTTATTTTGATCTCTGTATGATTAATCCTACTGGGGATGTAATTATGCCTGTTCTTTTTAAATTAGCAGTGTTTTTGCAACTTATGAGGAAACAATCCTTAATTAAATGTGCTTGCGTTGTTAGCTTTCTTTTTTCATCTGAATGCCAAATCAGAGGATCAGAGTCTCTTGTCTGTTTTTATTTTGAGTTGCTTTTTGCTGTGTAGCCCAGACTCGCCTCAAGCTCACTATGTAGCTTAGGCTGCCCTCCAACTCACTATATAGCTTAGGCTAGCCTCAAAATAAAGATTCTCCTGCCTCAGCCTCCTCTGTGCTGGGATTACACACATGGGTCATCATAACAGGCTATGAAATACTTTTACTTTGTACTTGTGTATTCAAATCCATCTATCAACTTCATAATTTTAGATTTGGAATCCCTAAAGGCCTCATTCCTGTAACTGTATACAAGTCTCCCAGATTTCTTTAGAAAGAAGTAGAAACAGGAGATGGCTCAGTTGGTAAAGCCACACAAGCAGAAGGACCTGAGTTGAGATCCTCAGCACTGGTGTAAAAAGCCAGGTGAGAGCGTGCACCCCTGCAATCCCGCTGCTGGGGAGGCAGAGGTAGGGTTACCCCTGGGACTGGCTTGTCAGGCAGTCTAACTGAATCATCAAGCCCAGGTTCTGCAAGGGACCCTGTCTCAAGAAATGAGTAGTGCAGAAAGACACCAGACATTGACCTTGGGCTTCCAAGTACATGCATGTGAAACCAAAACACACATGTACTCCACACTCATGCACAAACATACAATAGAAATAAAGAAAAAAAATAAGAGTCAGTATCTACCTTGAATTGCCAGGTGGAAAAAGCAAACAAACACAAATGTCTTAGCCAGAAACAGTGGGTCTCTTTTACACATGTGCACAGATACATTAGCTTCATAAGGATGAGGAGAACCTTCGATGAGCACAATGTCTTGGATGTTTCTGTAGCTAGGTGTCAGGAATATGGCGTTAAGAGGTAGGATGGGGAAAGTACAACTGCATTAGAAAGCTGTTTTAGAAACACTAGAATAAGACAGTTTTAAGGAACATATTCATTGTGCTCCATCACAGGCCACGAGACAATTTGTGACAGCTCCTTAGCTCGGAATACAGACCTTCTTAGTTATCGACAGCTGTCTTTCTTAGAGGTGAGCCCATAGCATTTTCCAGGCAGTTTGCTGATGACATTTTTTTTTTTAGTTCCATAATTTCTGTGATTTTTCCCCCACCCCCACAAATTGGACCAAAGATGACTTAAAATCACTCCTGTTTTTTAACTTAGTGTACCCAAGTCATTTCCTGTTGACAGGAACCTGGTGAAAATGTCATCTTTGTCATCACCAAGTCTCTGTCCTAGAGAAGGACTTTCTCAGTTTTGTCCCATGATGGATATTGGCATTGAGATTCATGTTGTCTTCTGTTAACATGCCTAGGTTCCATCTACAGCTGTAGATGTACTGTACAGATAGTTCTATACTGTCCAGCTTTGGGGGCTTACCAACCCGCTTATAACTCGTTGATATTTTTGCTCTGTGCATGTGACTTTATAGAGATTAAAGTATAGCTGTGCAGTAACTTCAGACTGCTCGAGTTTAATGTAAGAGTCCTAAGAAGAAAAAGTTCCATTTCCAAATGACTTTATTTGTTTATCAGTACAACTGTATAGTCATAAGCAGTAGTATGTTTTTCAAGAAGAGAAAAGTAAAGATGTGAACATACAACTGAAAATTGCTATTACGGGCACTCTGGACAAATAGTCTCCTGGGGATAAGTGAAAACATTCAACCCGGTCTCCTGTGTGTTATGGTTCCCAATGTGTCTGAATCCCAGAGACTTAGAGATGGAAGAGCCTGCTTCCTCTCAGCGCCTTGCTACTGTACGTAGTCCGAGGTGACACGGGGTTTCTCTGCATTCTTCCAGCAGACAGAGCAGAGCACCTACTAACAAGGACCTAAGACGCCATGCACACTTTTTCCAGATGAGCCACACATAAAGGCTACAAGGGGAAGAGTCTAACGTGTGGCTTTGGCTTTTCTGACAATCTTCTGCCATTGTAGTCAGATTTTAAGATAGGTTTTCCTTCCTTTTTTTTTTGTCAGATGAGTATCGGATCAAACCTGTGGAGGAGGTCAAATACATGAAAAACGGGGCCGAAGAGGAGCAGAAGATAGCAGCCAGGAACCAAGAAAACCTGGTAAGAACTGAACCGTCCTGTTAACAATGACCTGTTGGGACTGTTGTAAGAAACCCTGCATCGCATATTGAGCGGAGGCTCCTAGGCTTGTTCAAGATTTCTTGAAAAACGCTATGGCTATTCTTAGCTTGCCTGGAAGCTGCATCATGACCCTGTATCCTGTTTGTCTCAGAATAGGTCCCTTTTCGATCCTGATAAGAAATTCTCCGGGGAAAACACAGCGAAATTATTAATGTTTCTAAGAGCCAATTTGAAGGGAGGCAAAAGAGCCCGATGTAGGATTGAGATGTACTGAAGGGGGACCTCCCTGCCTCCTAACACGTATTCGGCTCAGGAGGAAGAGTAGCGTTTCCTTATTCAGAACGTGTAATGAGGGCGTTGCCTTTCAAAGGGAAGCCTCGTACTTCTAACATCGGTCTCCATCCGAAGAATCTGTTCTTCACGTTCATGGTGTTAAAGGTGTCTCACAATTGAGCTAATTGGAGAGTTGTAATGGTAAGAAGAGAGGGAGCTTCTTGCTCTATTATGAACCACTGTACACATTCTTTCCCAGCGACGCACCTCTATAAAATATTTAGGCAGTTATCATATTAATTGATTTTTTAAAGAGGTTAAAACAGTCAAGAATGTGTGTTTATTCAGTCGTATTGGTGCAAAGTGGGTTTTGTTCATGTTTTGCCTATATTCTATGTTTA